>JAKUBE010000324.1:0-13401 GCA_030674755.1 Metschnikowia henanensis | reverse complement strand
CCCGTGAGCTCCGGTGACGCTGCCATAGCACAAGCTTCTGGCCGCCCCCTGCAATTCTGACACGCCTGGCTTTTCGTTGTTTCAAATAAAACTCGGCACGCCGAAGCGAATTGGTAGCAGCGCCCAAATTTCAGGTCATGTCCTATAAAGAGAAACCCCGGCCTTCTCTGCTCGATCTCTCCAAAGATAAGGACAAGTCCGATATGATCATGAGAATCGTCAGCCCCATCACGCCGCAATTCGTCCACCCAGACATGCGGGACACCCTCAAAATCAGCGAGGTCATCCGGCTACAGCAGAACGAGCTCATATCCTCGGGAAACTACGGAAAAAGACTCTCTGCATGCGGCTCCTCCAACCAAACGCCGAGTTCTGCAAAATGGTCAGACGCGCCGTCACCCAAAACAGCCTCCAGCGCAGTGGCCAATGGTGAAGGCGCTGCACAAAACACTGTAAATGGAGAGGCGTCCGAACGCCAACAGAACGCTAATGCTTCAGAAACGAAGAATTCTGCCAACGAGCAGCAATCCATTGAGATCGACTGTGATGAGGACGTAGACAACGAGCACGAGGGTGCTGATCAAGATATGGACAGTGCTGATCACGCGATCGAGAGTGCTGATCACGATATCGAAAGTGTTGATCATGAGCACGAGAGTGAAGAACAACGCGACTCAAGCCCGTTAGAAAGCACCGAAATCGACCGCATTGCGGGCGCGTTGTCCCGAAAAACACTCAAGCGAAACAACGCCCCCGGCCCGCTCCGAATCTCGCCCAAAGCTTATACGGCCAGCATGGCACCCACGATCAGTCTGGCACCTATGCGTTCGTTCTATGCGCCACATGCTCTCCGCAGAGCCCCTGTACGATACCTCTACCCCGCCATAAGCCATTTGCCACAAACAGCAGTGCATTACATGGCAACGCCGATAAGGCGCAGCATGGCCATGGGCCCCGAACGGATCATGAAGCCGCACCTGCCACGGGCCGCGTCTGTGCGGAAAAGAAAGCCGGTTTTAGACGTGTTTGAAGGACAAGTCGCCAAATTGGCACCCATGCCATCGCAGCCCCCTTCTGCGCAGATTGAGCACTTTGACGTGAGCCACAGCGACGACGAAAAGGCCACGCAGGACGAAATGGAAGAGATGGAGATGAAACGCAAGAGGGCCACGTCTGCCCTCAGAGGAAGCATATCGTTCAACGACGAGTCTGCGTTCAATTTCACGATATTCCAGGGCAACGAGAGCACAGCAAAGAAAAAGTTCTTGGAGGTCTGTGAGACCACCTGGGACAAGTACATGGCCAACTCGCCTGGTGCGTGAGGCCCGACATCCACGGTTCTTCTTTTACTTCTCTGCTGTACTATTTCTCGGATGCGCTGGTATATCGCTTATCTCCGGAGCCCTTGGGCTGATCAATTAAACACTCTATACAACCTCGGACTAACAATTTTGATTTCACCTGTAAAAATTTTTTTTAGCTGAGTCTGATTTGGTTTTCTCGAGACACGGGATTAGGCTATTCATTATTAGGTTTGATTGAGTGAATTAGTCAGTCTCCCAGACCTCGCACGGGATCTCGCCAGGCTCCAGCAGCAAAAGAGCAGAGTAATATGGAGACCTCCCACTACATTGCACCCATATATTTATGAACTATGCTTTTGAATACATCGTGAAAGCTTCAAAGTAGACACAAATAATTTGATACAATTCCACTAGATTCTAAATCGATTCGTTCACCTTATTACATGGCACCAGCGGACCCGGGTGCACATCACGTGACGGTTGGCCGGTGCTCGAGCGGCGGCAAAACGCTCAGTTGGATCATATTCAGTACTCTAGCACATTTTAAACCAAACATCATGCTAATGAGAAAGTCGCTCATTAGAGCAGCGGGATCGGCTCAGATCCGTTCTCGACTTTTCACAGCCCCTCTATCTATATCTCGATTACCAACGCATCGAGCATTTTCCTCGTCTCATATGTCACTACTTAGAAGCAGTACGAACTTACTCAACAGCCAGAAAAACACGCCGGGCAAGGAACCTCAGAAAGACAAGGATGATTCCGAAGAGACTCGCTCCACGAAATCTCCAGAAAATGAAAAAGACGCCGACTCGGCGCGTGAGAAGGGATCAGAGAAGAAACGTCTGGTGGAGGAAGACAAGGTCAGAAAGCATCTCGAGGATCTCTTGAAAAACAACCCCAATATAAAAAAGGTGAAAATGATCGAAGTCAACGGTGCCTTGGTCGCAAAAGTTGCCCTCGGATTCACGATTTTCACTACCTTGGTGGTCATTTACATGTTGTCGGAGCAGCAGAACCATAACGAGCTTTCGTTCCAGGATTTCCAGAACCGTTACCTTAGTAAAGGATTGGTCACAAAGCTCACCGTGATCAACAAATTTGCTGTAGAGGCCGAGCTAATCAGGGGCGCGTTTTCCGATGAAACTGTACAAGGATCAGATGGTCACCCCATGGTTGTTTTCACAATCGGTTCCGTGGAGATTTTCGAGGAAGAAATGAACGCCATCCAGGATAAACTAGGCATCCCCGTGGAGGAGCGCTTGCCTATTCTGTACGTCGAGCGTGGCTCATGGTTGGGAATGTTGCTCCCGATTTTACCCACTGTTTTGTTGATCGGAGGTTTGTGGTATATCACTACCAAGCGCGCTCTGGCCCAAGGTGGTGCCGGTGGAGGGCCAGGTGGGATCTTCAAGATCGGCAAATCTAAGGCCAAGTTGTTTAACCAGGAAACGGATGTGAAAATCAAGTTCAAGGACGTGGCTGGCTGTGAGGAATCCAAGGAAGAAATCATGGAGTTTGTCAAGTTTTTGCAGGACCCCATGAAGTATGAAAAGCTCGGTGCAAAGATCCCCAGAGGCGCTATTCTTTCAGGTCCTCCGGGCACAGGTAAAACCCTTTTGGCCAAGGCCACCGCGGGCGAAGCCGGAGTGCCGTTCTTATCTGTTTCTGGTTCCGAGTTTGTGGAAATGTTTGTTGGTGTGGGAGCCTCCCGTGTGCGTGACCTTTTCAAGACCGCTCGCGACATGGCTCCTTCAATCATTTTCGTCGACGAGATTGACGCCATTGGGAAAGAGAGAGGTAATGGACGTATGGGCGGAAACGACGAGAGAGAAAACACATTGAATCAGTTGCTCGTGGAGATGGATGGTTTCGAAGATTCCGACCACGTTGTTGTCTTGGCTGGAACCAATCGTGCTGACATCTTGGACAAGGCCTTATTGAGACCAGGCAGATTTGACAGACACATTTCCATCGATACCCCAGACATCGAGGGAAGAAAGGCAATCTTCCAAGTTCACTTGTCCAAACTCACATTGAAGTCAGTGGAAGACATTAAGGCCAGTCACAATGATGTTGACTTCAGCAAATACCACCAATTGATCGACGAGGCCGTTGAGAAGTTGGCTGGCAGATTGGCTGCTTTGACGCCGGGCTTTGCAGGTGCAGATATCGCCAACTGCTGCAACGAAGGCGCCTTGATCGCAGCCAGAGATGACTCTCAATCCGTCGATGTATACCATTTTGAACAAGCTATCGAGAGAGTAATTGCTGGATTAGAAAAGAGATCAAGAATTTTGAGCCCAGAGGAAAAGAAAACAGTTGCGTACCACGAGGCCGGCCATGCCATTTGTGGTTGGTTCTTGGAGTTTGCTGACCCATTAGTGAAGGTTTCCATCATACCGAGAGGCCAAGGAGCCTTGGGCTATGCCCAATATTTGCCCAAAGACCAATATTTGGTTTCCGAAGAGCAGTTCAAACACAGAATGATTATGTCTCTTGGCGGGAGAGTCAGTGAGGAGTTGCACTTCGAATCTGTCACGAGTGGTGCTTCCGATGATTTCAAGAAAATTACCCAGATGGCCCAGTCTATGGTCTTGAAGTTGGGAATGTCTCACAAACTAGGCAACGTGTACTTCGACAACGGCGACGAAAACAGTGGCATGAAAGTTCACAACTTGTACTCCGAAAGTACAGCGCGTGTTATTGACGAGGAAGTTAAACGCTTCATAGATGAGGCTTACGTCGAATGCAAAAAGTTGTTGACGGAGAAACTAGACTTGGTTGATAAAGTGGCGCAAGAGGTCTTCAAAAAGGAGGTCTTGACAAGAGAAGATATGATTAAAATTTGCGGCCCACGGCCTTTTGTCGAAAAAAATGAAGCTTTTGACAAGTACCTACTGGGTGATGATGCCTTCAAGGGAAGGCCTTCCGCTTGATCCAGGTATAATTATGCTAGTGCAAGCACTAATTAGACGTCTCTGTATATAGCCAACTACTTTAGATTACATTTTTTGTTTGGATGATAGAGGTTGAGCGTCGATCAGTAACGTAACCTAGTCGAATTGCTAGATATAAACAAGGCACATCAAAAGCCATTAAGGCGCATCGTTTTTAAATAACTCGTCAATTGATGAGTACCCCTGCTCAATAGATTTGTTTTCGAAATCGAAACCAGAGTCGACCGCTTCATCGAGTATTTGTAGTTTTGGCACTTTGTCAGGCAAAGCAGGGGCAAGGGGTGGTTGCTTTTGTAAGCGTGCACCCTGTTTTCGGGGCAACTCCTTGTCTGTCTTTTTCGGAATGAATTTGTCGTGAGAATCTTCTTTTTCTTCATCAGAGGATACATCAGAAGATACATCAGAAGATATTATTCTAGAACCGGAGTCACTAAAGTAATTTGCTGGTTCTTCAAAGTCCCTCGGGTCTTTTTTCGAAGGAGAAGGCTGGAAGATGCTATTTCTATGAGTGTTTAAGTGGTCATAATATCCCTTATAGCTATCATCGGTCATGAACCCACAGCCCAAAATGGGACATACGAGCACCTGTCTTCGCGATGAACAACGCTGGGGCACCTTCGATATGTGCTTACTGTATTGTGTCTCATCTAGAAATAGTTTCTGACACTTACCACTCGGAAGGTCCAGCCCACAAATAAAAGGCTCTTTTGGCGGAGTGGCAATCTTGGTCGGAAAGTGTAAATTAAGCCGGGATATGGAATCTGCATTAATGCAATAATCGTACTTTTCCTTGGCTTGTACTGGGTACCCTATCTGTTGTAGTTCGGGCGAATGTGAGGATAGTAGATGGGAGCTGTATGAAGATTTGCTGCCAGACTTGTATCGACACCCATGGAAGGCACAATGATAGAATGAAAAGGGTGTAGGCTCGGTCAATTCTGAAAACAGAAACAGCTCGTCACACTCGTGATATTGTATGTTCTCGCATACTTCAATAGCCCGTAAAGCTGTGTTGCTAACATCAGGCGAGATGTTGCTATCATTCGACGAAGAAAAATGAGCGAGGTCTTCTTCGATGACTGAATTTCGCTCCTTCCGACGTCTTGGTTCTGTAGGGCTCTCTAGCAAATCTGTAGTTGGAGACGATGATATCGATGGAAGTTCCCGCTTCAAAGGGCTCGTTTTTGGTGTGCTTAGCCGGACACCAAAACTGAGGGTTTTCGGCCGTTTTTCATTTGGCGAGGATGTCTGTGGAATCGGTGAGCTAGAAGCTGTCCGTTGTTTTTTTGTAGGTGACAGGCTCAAAAGCAGGATGTTATCAGGTAATGCCAATTTCCCACAATCCAAGAGTTTCATGTTACGATTATAAAACAAGCCGCTGGCCTTGAGCCGCTCTCGCTCATCGTGTCTCAACTTTCTCCGAACTTTTTCCGCGTGTTTATGCCTTCTCAGCTCTTTTTCAAACTGATCGTCCATAGTCCAAACACTGGAAAATGGGTGAGCACCACTGTCTTCAAAAGAGCGCAAATGCCCATTGTCTATGGTGATTTTCCCTGTGCTTAGATCAATTTCGTCGCTCTCCTTGTTGTCGTCGATTTTCGAATACTTGGCAATGATCTCGTCCCATTTTTTGTGTAAGCGGTCTGTGTTTTCGGCTTTCAACCTAGATACATGTAGAGTGTGCGAAGCATCTGAGCGTTGCCAGGTGTGATTTCTACCAAACTCTTCCCCAGAACAGTCGAAGTCGGAGCTCTCGTCAAGAGAGATCAGCTGGTCGAATTCGGAGGGTATCAGTGCCATAACTATCGGAATCTGGCAAGTGAAATCTTCGTGAGTTGGTATCGCTGAGCCCGGTCACGTGAGCAAGTCTGGAGTGATGTATTGAACGTCCAGAAATGCTCAGAGACCAAACCGAAAATAGGAAGATATTAAGGAAGTATTGTCTCTGGCAGTTTTGCGCAGTAACGAAAGAGAAATATCTTATGTGCTTTTGTTGTTTACCTTTGCAAGTCTTGTAGTCACTATAAGTGCGCGTGAACCTGGCGGGCCCCAAAAGCTACGAGTCATTTAGCTGATAGCACTGATAGTCTAAAAAAGGTAAAGCCCGGCATGTTTCTTGAAACGTTTATAAATTTACTATCTAACGCTTATCTGCACATGAGTTATGAAGGACTACTTCTCGTGAACGGTGAGAGTCCGCTCGTTATTCTTGTTCGCGTCCCAGCACTTGCGAAAAGCCTCCATTTCGCCTAGGCATTTGCGCCAATCGCCTTTATCAGCATGGCATAATTGTAAAGCCATGTTTTCCTCATAGCACCCTGTTTTCAAGATCCGCTGGTCCCATTCGTCGGGTGCATCGTCGTCGTCTTGCTGAGCAAGATTAGCTGTGGGTTTCATGGAGATGAGGCGGAGGAAATGGTGTCTTTTGTAGAGCCAGGTGCGATATTTACGTGAAGCGGTTTATGAAGTCCATGTCGTTTTACGAAAAGTTAAAAATAAATAAATAGAGCTGTTTGATCTAATAAGAAAGAAAAAATATATTTAAGAGTTAAGACGAGAACGGGGCCCACTTATTTATGAAACTGGCACAACCTCAGGCCCTTAGGTCATGGCTCTGATCGGAATAAGGCCAGCTTCAAAAGATACAGTAATCAGGCACGCAAGGTCGCTTCTGAAAACATACAGAAGCAAGTTGTCATTTGCAGAATTTTTTGACAATAAGTTATATATTTACACATGTGGTTGGATCATCGGACCGCCCGATAGGGCGCTCCCACGAACCGTGTTTTTAAATATCATACATTGGGCCACGAATTGCGTCTAGAAGCCAAACCCACTCTTGGAGTACGCCATCGGTTTGAGGTCCGGATGTGGCACCGCCTCGAAGGTCTCGATCTTTAACTCCCAAGGACAATTTGGATCCTCGGCCAAGCGATAACCTTCTCCGTCATCCAGCTCTGCATCGTAGCTAGCGTTTTCGGTGATATGGACCACACCACCCAAGTTTCCGGTCGAATCGCAGTAGTTGGGAGCACTAAATACGGTGATGAGACGGCCTTTATGTTCGACCTCCACACCCCCCATGCGCACCTCGTGCGACCTCAAGACCTTGCGGATTTTGTTGCTCAAGCAAAACCGCTCGGTGATATCTGGCCCAAACTGGATTCCCAAACCTCTCTTCGAAGGCGAGCGGCCGTTTTCAGGCTGCGGGTCTGTCCAAAGCAACTCCATTGCAAGGCCTTCGCGATCTGGCTGCGAAGATCCCGAGCTGGGGAATCGGTTGATTGCTTTGATGTCTTTTAATTTCACCTGGTCGTTCGAGAACAAGCCGCCATGCATGACCAAGTACAGCTGGTTGATCAAGGTGGCAAGAGGAAGCGCGCCAAAAGACTCGGCAAACGCCTCAAAGACTTTTTTTGAGTATTTCGCCTCGCACTCGTCGGTGAACCCGTATGTTTTGTTCATGTCGTTGGTCTCGTGGTTGCCTCTGTTGATAAAACACGACTTGGGGTATAAGATCTTGAGCACATAGAGATAAAGTGCCACCTCGCACGACCACGAGCCTCGGTCCACAAAGTCGCCGTTAAACAAGTACACGTGGTTTTCCGAAACATGGCCAAACTTGCTGAAAAGATTCAACACGTCGTAGAACTGGCCATGCGTGTCTCCCACCACAGTGACTGTTTTTCCGTTTTGCAACACGATCTCGTCGTCATTTTCCGCGGTTTTCGAGCGGTCGAGCTTACTGTGCGGTAGCGAGATCTCGACCAACGCCAGCTCTTGCTTGCAGAGTTCGTGCACTTTTGCCACAATGGCAAAAACGTGTTTTTTGGGAAGCTTGCCTCCCTCTTTGAAGAGCTGAATCATGTGCTTCAAGTACGCGTGGTCCAAGCCCTCAATATGCACAGATATCTCCCCTGTCGCGGAGTTCTTCGACTGGGTGATCTCCAACTTTGGCCCAGTCCAGGACTTATCAACTAGCATGCCCTCATAGTCCAAGCTGTTTATTACAGACGCCTTCTTGTCTCCGGCAATGGCAAGTTCGAACGCCTGCTTTTTCAAGTAGTTCACACACTGCTTGAAGTTTTCGTTCGTGGCACGGTCGCCGGGCACTTTTTTCAAGATGATTCTGAAATTCGTCTGTGCCTCTTTGTAGTTCAAAAGCGCCATCAACGAGACGCCTTTTCTGTAGTAGGCCTTGACAAACTCCGGGTCAGCCTTGAGCGCAGCGTCACAGTCTGCGATCGCCAGACCATAGCTTTCCATTTTGATATGCACCTGGGCCCTGTTCGAGTAGAAAACAGGATTCGTGTCATCGATCTCGATCGCTTTGGTGTAGGCATCGATAGCATCCTGATACTTCTGCTCTTTGAGAAAAGCGTTGCCTTGATCCTTCAAGGCCAAGGCCTGTTCTTTCGACATTCTCGTAGTGAAAGTTTCTGTGATACTTCGAATCCAAAAACGTTATCTTTGAATAGAGTATGTATGAGAGTGTACCGAGGCGAGGTGCGTGTATCCAGTGTGGGATTTTTTTTTCACTCTCGCTTATTTCGCCTATTTGAACTGAGGAGCCAATTCATTTTCAGCACGCTGCCTTTCGTTCGGCAGAGAAAGTTGGTTCCAAAAAATACTGAATTCTGGTTTATCTTTACGAACGATCTTCATACATTTTTATTTCTGTTATTTGTGTCTTACTCTTGTCGACTGTCTCCGTGCGCTAACTACACTCTGATGCGCAAGCCTGAGGCCGGAGCACCGATGCTTGTCACATTGGTGATCCGGCAAACCAGGCCCTTATATTCCGGCTTGTATTTGGCGCCAACCAACGCCTCAGTGGCCGCATCGTCGCCCTTGTAGATGGGCGTGAACGAGGCACAGCAGAGGTCAAACTCCGCATACGGATCGAAGTCGATTTCATGAGCCTCGCTCGAGATCGACTCTGCTCTCGCACGAATCTTCTGTGCTTGCTCGGCCTTGGGCCCCGCCGTGATGATTGACAAGAGCTCGCCCGCAAAGTAGGACGCACTCGTGTAGTTTTTGTTTTTGAACGACTGCAGCATTGCCACTTGCAATGCGTTCACGCGGTGGGCGTTTTGAAGCTTGGCTCTGGTGAAGTAGGCCGCAAGCTCGAGATTACGCTTCACGTCCGAAGGATCAAGAGCACGGCGCTCCAACTCGATCGACAACCCTAGAATGTACTCTCTGCACAAGATCAAGATATCGTCACACTTGGCTTCCTGCTCTTCGTCGTCCACGGACAAAACAGCAATGGTGTAGATGATGCTTCTGAAGACGTTGATGGCCTCTGGCAAGTTGTTTGCCTTGAAGTGCTTGAAAGCACCGGCCAATTTGTCCTCTAACGAGTCGAACCCTGGAACCAACGGTCTGAATTTCTTGGGATCGTCCTCGTCGTTGTGCTCCCTGATGTAATCCTTCATTGCTGGCAAATCGGAAACGCCAGGCAAGTACAACTTGTTGCTGCTGTACACCTCCAAGAATCTCTTTCTCAAAGGAGCAAAGTTAACCACGGCAAGCTGCTTGTTCAATAAGGTCGCGGCCTGTTCAAAAGAACCAGCTGCCACATAGCCAGCTACGGTCTTATTGTTGCGGAGCCAGAAAGCAATCTCGCCGCTGGCGACATCTTCGGGCTTGCCGGTCAGTGGGGCTGCATCCTCAAAGTCCTCGGTGTTTTCAAGCTCGTCCGGGATTTCGAGATCCTCGTCTTCCATGTCCCAGCCCCCTTCGTCGTCCTCGATCTCGTCGTCCAATGCAACGTCATTGACGTCAAAAGCATTGGCGCTTTTGGGTGGCTCACTTGCTTGAGGGGATTCTTCCTCGAGACTCAAGTTATCCATGTTGCCGGTCACCAAAGCCCGTTCGAAGAAGGACAATTTCCCTTCGCTTATTGGCCAGTTCGTGGCAATCTCGCCTTGCAGAGTGGGCAATTGCACGGGGGCATCCATGTCAGGCAACTGCACATCGCTGGCGGCGACGCCTGCGGCCTCCAAGATCTCGTTGGCTTTGTCGTTCATGCCATTGGAAGCTGCCAATGTGTACGCCAACGGCAACATGCCGACCTTTGAGTAGGCGTCAATTCTCGACACCACATCGTTGTTGTACAAGGTGTTTTGCACGAGAGAAGACACGTTTGAGCGAGCATTGGCGATCATGGCCATTTTGCCCAATCTGTCCTGGTCGCCCTTGTACAAGTAGAGGAAGGACAACTTGTCAAACTCCTCCAACTGCTGGTAGACCCGTTCGACGACGTCGAGGTTTCCCTGGAGCAAGGCCTCGCGGCCCAACCTTTCCCACTTGGCGTTGTTTTTCAACTTGGAGGCCTCGGACTCCGCAATGGCGAGGTCGCCGCATTCCAAAGCCAAGTCGAACCTGGTCTCCGGGTCCTCGACAAACTGCAACGCGACCTCCGGGTAGCCCTGCTTCTGCAAGTACGCGATGATGCTCTGGCCGACCAAGTTGGAGGTCTGGATGATGCGCAAGACCTCGGGGAAGTTCTTGTTCACCAACGACTTCTTGAACCGGTACTCCGCCGGGTCGATGGGCACCACCTCCACCTGCCCCGCGCGGGTCAAGCAGTAGACCTTGGCCCCCGCGACCCGGGTGATGTACATGGTGTTCTCCAAGGTCTTGATGATGCCGTTGTCGCCGTTCAACAAGGTGTACTTGATGTGGTTCAACGTCAGGTACAACAAGACCCCCGAGTCGTCCCACGCGGCGCTTTTGACACGAATGGTTTCGTGCATCGAGGTGACCAAGCCCAAGTCCTTGGTGGCCACAGTGATGGTGTGCTTAGCCAATAACGCCAAATGCTGCCCGTCGGGCGACCAAGACACGTATTTCACGTTATTCACGGCCAACTCGCCCAACTCCTTCCGCTGCTGGACGTCGTAGTTGACCACGGAGTGGCTCTTCACCAATAACACGCGGCCCGCACCTCCATACAAGACGTCCACCACAGACGAGTCCAACTGGATGGTCTTGGTCACGTTGTTGTTCATGTCCTTGACGTACAAAACCTTGGACGCCAGCACAAAAGTGACGAATCGGTTGCGCGAGATGAAACACGCGAAGGAGCCCTCGCCCAGCCTTACGTCCGTGGGCTCAATGGCGCCCGTCACGTGTTTGGGCAATGTCACGAGCGCATACGCGGCGTTTTCGCCCTCGCCGTGCGTCACCAACAACGAGTTGTCCGACTGGTTGTAGGACACGTTGCGCATGAACGCCCAGGCCTTGCCGATCTTTTTTAAAGATAACATGGGCAAGGAGGGCTCGTCCCTTGAAAAGTCGTAGCTCTGCACCTGTTTCTCGGAGTTGACGAAAAACAACTTGTTCTGGAACACCGTGTGCGCGGGCCGCTCGCGCTCCAACTTGAACACCATCACGCCCGAGTCGTGGCACGCGGCAAACAAGTTGATGGCCGGGTGCGAGGCCACGAGCCAAAACCGGTCGTTTTCTCTCCGGAACTGCTTGACGGCCGTGCGCTTGTTCATGTCCCACACGCGGATGGTCTTGTCGTCCAGCACCGAGAGAACCAAGTCCTGGTGCGGATGAAATACTGCCGAAAGCACGTTGCCCGTATGGCCGCGGCAGGTGTCGATTTCCCACGCCTTGGAGTCGGTCATGCGCCACAACTTCACCAACCGGTCGTCGCCGGCAGACACAATGAGCGGCAACGTGGGGTGGAACGCCGCGGAGTTCACGCCCTTGTCGTGGCCCTCCAAAACAAACTTTACAAGTGCATTCACGTTGCCGAAAATGTCCTGTTGCGGCACGGTTTTGCGCTGCAACAGGTCCTCGAACGAGCGCGTCGTCGACGCGGGCGCCGAGTGCTTCTTGCGCAACCCGAAAATGTCCCACACGCGCACGGTCTGGTCCATGGAAGCCGACACTATCAAATCATCCGAAGGATGGAATTGCGCCAGCATCACGTAGTGGTTGTGGCCGGTCAAGCACGCGATCTCCTGGCGGTTCTGCCAGTTCCAGATCCGCACCGTCTGGTCGTCCAGGCACGACAAGATCCACGGCAACTCGTGGTGGAAAGACACCCCTCTTAGGTAGTCCAAATGGCCGCTCAAGGTGAAAATGCACTTGCGCGTGTTGAGCGACCACACCTTGATGGTGTAGTCGTCGGAGCCGGACACAAAAAGCGGCTGTGTCGGGTGGAAACTCACACATCTTACAGGGCCCTCGTGGTCCTCAAATCGATCGATCAATGTGCCCATACGATAGTCCCAGAGCTGGATCGTCGACAGGTGCAATGCCACAAGCACCCACGGCCGTTTGGGGTGGAACGCCACGCCCTTGGCCCGCGACAGCTTCGACTCGAACTTGGTGAGCATCTTCATCTTGCGGGATTCAGAAGCGGGGTCGAAACGAAGAGGATTGGTGAGGGTTAGGTGTTGGTCAGGTGGAGGGTGTTTTTTCGAGACAGCCACCGAGGCCTCTAGGCGACACCCGTGCACCAGAGCCACGCGCGGTGGGCCAAGCAGGGCCGTTTCGTTTGGACGCCGCGCGAGCAGTTTGGCACGTACAGTATAAGTTATTGCTGAGGTTATTTATTGGCGTGGTTTCTGGCCCACTGGAAGAGGAGTTTCGGGAGGGAGTGGCTCGGGAAACGTCGGTCCAAGGGACACTTCATTGTGTCGATGAACTTTACAAGTAGAAAGAGGTATAACACTTTTTCTGAATTATCTTTACTACTTTCTTTGAAATATTTTTATTACTTTCTTCGAAATATTTTCGATAAGCAAACAAAACTTCAGGTAGTGTATAACGTTATGGGTTGATCAATACACTGATGGGCGCAACAGGCTGCCCGAAGTAACCTGAAGAATAGTCGACCTCCACTATAAGCAACGCAACTTTCCAAAAAGTCGCTCTTGCAACGAATAGGATTAAGCTCATTTACACCACTGGGAGGTTGGATATTCAGCGAGAGTTGCAACAAGCTCCATAATCAAGAGTTTAGCTGTGCACAAACGTTATGTCACCACGTGTTTGCCAATTTGGCAATTTTTGACTGACCACTTTCTTGCTGTTGCATCATTGTCACTAAGCTTCCCACATCTTTGAGATATAGCCTGTGTTTAAGGTCTTTGCGATCTAAGTCGTGCTCCTTG
>JAKUBE010000323.1:0-13423 GCA_030674755.1 Metschnikowia henanensis | reverse complement strand
ATCCAGTATTACCAATCGTCTCACTGCATCATAATCAATCAACTGAGGGACTGACGATACAACTCCTTCATTGACAATACAAGAAAATAACCGAACTGCCACACCAGCTATAGCATCATGCATTTCAACCAGCTCAAAAGAATAGTTGAAGCGTACAAATTTCGTGTCGCGCGCTATAATGAATGGGGGGACTTCCGGAGGTCACTTGAATATTTTTAACATATCTGTGCATTTAGACTGATGAGCGCAGTTTGACTGATACCAAGCCAGCGATTTCACTTTCATGAAAGATTGGAGGAGTTCAAAGCCTTTAATGACTTAGATTTGATAGCCATTGATTGAGTGTTGGTGACAATTGGTCTCCGGCCCATTTCCCCAAATTACATAGGACTTCATAGTAGTAGATAGTCAAAGCACGGGAAGAGTACCGGAAAGAGAGATGTGACGCCACGGCGGGTGGCTGCTACGGTTGGCAGTCGTCAATGCTTGATGAAGACGACAGTGATGCGGTTGGTATATATTGAATAATGCAGAATGTAATGTTTTAAGGCTTTTGGCTTGCGTTTTTCAAAGCTTGACTTTATTTGTTCTTGGAGAACTATGTTGTAAATGAGAAGGGGTTGCGAGCCAGCTCCCACCACAGATCGTGTTTTTGATCAGTTGCATTTAGATGATCAATCATAGACTTCCCATTATTTTGTTTCTGCAATGAGAGGTTTCTCCTGAGGCTCAAAAATGAACATAAAACTCCAAGGTAATGATTCAAAGATGATGTCTTCGTTGGACTCTCATTTTAATCCGTGCCAACTTAAGGCACATTTCGCAGCTGATATTTGACAATGTTCTCTATACGTCATCTGAGGTCTAACTCAGAGCAAAAGAAGGTGAGTATAAAAGAACAACATCTCCGTGCTTCACTAAAATAATTCAAATTACTAATAGTTAGAATATGAATCTCAAGAGCTCGATGATGCAAGACGCTTGCTAGCAAGAGCCAACAGGCCTATAGTTAAAGCCCAGATCAGCAGCCAGAAAACGCCGTCACACTGGTCACGTGATTGTAAACATGGGAGGCGCGCTTAGTGAGGATAGTTGGTGAGCGAGGAAAACCCAAACCTCTCATGCCGCAACGCGAGAATTTTCCTAGCAGCGAGAGGCGAAAACCACACCAGGAGTGTCCTGTGTGCAGTACCATCAGAGGTTCGCACCGGACAGTGAAAAAAATTATCACGTCTTCCCTAAGCCAGATTCTAGACATTACACAAATAGACAGAAATGGTATGTACATCGAGTCCACGAAAAGCTGATGTCTTATAAAGATGTGCTGTGGGAATCTCTCTTATGGCCGTTTTGAAACGTCGCTCTTTTTCGCCTAGATACCTGGATGTTACCACCCCTTCTCGATATTTACGTTTACGAGAAAAAGTAAAGCATGAAGACCCATACTTCCAGGCCAAAAATCGTCGAATCCAAACGATCGAGTTTTTTAAAGATTGCGCTATGCTTAAAAAGCTTTAAAAAGACACCAGAAGGCTTCAAATGGGGAAATTGATTTCTGTATCGAATAAATCACCGGTCCTACCTCATAACGTACTATACATTGAGAAGAGAGGTCTTTTCAGCATACTTCGAGCGAAACTAAAACGAAATTCAACGACCTCATAACATTCGAAAACATCACTTCGTGCCCGACCATATCATAAACATATACTAACAGAATCCAGGTTTTAGTTCAAGACTTGTTGCACCCTAACCCAGCCTCTGAGGCCCAAAAGCACAAATTGAAGACCTTGGTCCAGACCCCAAGATCTTACTTCATGGACGTCAAGTGTCAGGGATGCTTGAACATCACCACCGTCTTCTCCCACGCACAAACCGCTGTCACCTGTGACAACTGCGCCACTGTTTTGTGCACCCCTACTGGTGGTAAGGCCAAGTTGACCGAGGGCTGCTCTTTCAGAAAGAAGTAAACATCCACTCGATCACTTAGCTCGCCATCCAAAACATTATATAAACAAATAATGCATAATTAGTGTTAGTCACGAACTGTAGAGGAGACGGAATTTTGATGAGCCGTCTTGGATGTATGGCTTCTAGGTATGCTAATTGAATCACATTGTTTCGCGTGAGTTTTGGATCGATACATTTGAGTCGTGGGAGAAATCGCCCGTTGCATTCTACACGAACCTTTTAAATCGGAGCTAGTATAGGCATTTACCACCTTTTCTGGATCTTTCAACTAAGCTCTTCCATAATACAGATTGGAGAAGCAGTAGCCGTAACAAAATGAATGTGGCGGCGTAGTATATGATCTGGCTTCTCGATCTATGACCAATCCACCTCAGGCTACTCTTTTCCCTCAAAGTGCATCACCTAGCGACGAGACTCCATATGGCATGGTGGGTGAATCCAGAGATTACCCTTTGACGGAGACAGAATCGCGGCAGTTCGCTTTCGAAGTGAATTGGTGATATTTCAACAGGTAGAGCGGTTCTAGTAACTCAAAACACGGTTTTCAGCACGTCTCTTACATATCTCGACAATTTCTGATGGCGTCTCTCAATAGGCACTAGATGTATACTTGCTGGCATGACATGATTCATAACACAAACCTGACGCTATACAATGGTCAAATACAAAACTCATGATTCGTGGGAACACCGCGGGTCAACCGCAGCGTATTCTTTACAACTTGAACTTGGCGTGGAACCGTATCACTTCGTCGAAGGCCTTGGCGACTTTCTCCACATTGCCATCGTTCAATCCGGCAACACTGGCTCTGCCGGAACTGACCAAATACACCCCGTGTACTTTCTCCAACCGCTCCACCATTTCAGGGGCCAACCCGGTGAACGAGAACATTCCCGTTTGGTTCGTGATATGGTCCCAGGTGCCGGGGGTGCCCAAATCAAGCAACCTCGACTTCAACTCGGACCTCATCTTGCTGATTCTGGAGGACATCGTCACCAAATCCTCCTCCCATTGGGCCCTCAAAGAGTCGTCGGTGAGAATCGTGGCCACCACTTTCGCTCCGTAGGCAGGAGGATTTGAGATCTCGGACCGCGTGTACTTGTTCAACTGGCTCTTGATTGCCCTTTTCAACGATTCCGTGCTGGCACGGGGCTCGCTCGAGGGCAACACCACGTGCAACGCACCTACACGCTCACCGTACATGCCTACGTTTTTAGCAAAAGACTGGCAGATAAGAATGGGCGAGTTCACCGCACCCAGGTTGATGGCCTCTCTGATGGGAGCCGCGTCCTTGTCCAAATTCCCCGAGGCAAAGCCCTGGTAAGCGGAGTCAAATAATGGAAGATGGCTGTGCTCGGCAATGGCCAGCAAAATCGAGTTCCACTCCTGCGACGTGGGGTCCAAGCCCGTGGGGTTGTGTGCGCAGGCGTGCAACAAGAAAATCGAGCCTTTCGGCGCGTTTTTGATGGCCTTCACAAACCCGTCGATGTCCAACTTCTTGTTTTGCGCGTCCCAGTATGGATAAGTGGCCACCTCCAAGCCCAACGACAGGAAGATCTGGTTGTGGTTGGCCCACGTGGGCTTAGATAAGTACACGGTGGGGTTCCCCGCATAAAACTGTTTTAAAAAGGTCCCTGCCAAGTGTAACGCGCCCGTTCCAGAAAGAGACTGCTGCGACACTATAGTGCCCTCCGCAATGGCCTTAGAATCTTTGCCGAGAATCACTTTTGCAGCCTCGGCCAAAAACGGCTCGTACCCCGAAATACCCAAGTACTCGTGGTTGTAGCCTTCGGAACCAATCAACTTCCGCTCCGCTTTTTGCACCGCGGGCAAGATCCAGGGCTTGCCGGAATTGTCTCTGTATGCACCTATGCCCAAATCGACTTTATCCGGACGAGTGTCGGCGCTGTACCTGGCCTTAAGTCCGAAAAGAGGGTCGGGGGGCAACTCCGTGACTTGCGTGAAATACTTCGACATCTTCTCTATTACGTAGGATGTTTTGGGGGTGTTCCTTTCGTGGGTGTTCCTTTTGGACGTGTTGCGTTGAGAAAGCGATACCTATGTGTTTATGTATAGATGGTTTCTTTGCAGGCTCGGCCCATGTTCCCCGGGCCTATTTTCCCGCGTCCTGCACACATGCGGCATTGAGGGGAAAGAGTCACGGCGATAAGAGCGATGGGTAGAAAAAGAACGTGGGGAAACCCCATGACAAACCCGCAATATGACTTATGAATGGGTGTCAATAGCAATGTGACCTTACTTGGCCTGTATTTGGATTTTTTTCTGGACAGTTCTACCGGGTGCTTCTTTCATTTCGGCGTGTCACTGTGTCAATTGCAGGTTCTAGTCTGTGCCACTTTTCCGCGTTCATATGTTACTGTAAGTTCCCTTCACCCGGGTCGCGTGAGCTTCTAATTAACGGCACTGGAACCTCAGACACATGGACATACAGTACTCTGTTTGGAGTCTAGAGCTTCTTGCTTCCTTGAGCGCTGATATTTCAGACGAGTCTATTTCATTCTCAAATATTTCCTTGGGGATTTTGAGGGCCAACATCTCCTTATATTTGGGATTTCTGTATCAAGAACTGAGTCGACACTCAGTGCAATTCCAAGCTAAGGCCATGCTCCACCTCACTAATTTTGACAAACCTCGGCATTTGATAACTGTGCTTTGAGCGGCTTCCTCTTACCTCTTGAAATCAATAAAAAAACGAACCTGAGCTCTAGCCTCGGCACAAATGGCTCGATTGTGTCGATGTTTATTCTTGAAGGCGTCGAGCCACTTGCCGCGACTAGCAATCCTGAGTACTCCCAACTTTTCGTGACCCCCAGGTTAGTTGAATTTCACCCGTAGATGATTTGATACAGTAACTTCAAGGAGCCTTCTAGCTTTGCAAGAGACTGTACTTTCATTTTTTACTTGACCAGAACCTCTTGGCGTGCTTTGAATTTATTTCTGTGTTTTTAATTTCCTAGACAAGAGCAAGCGCGCCACGCTAATATAAATATTGCAAAGCTTTAGCTGCAAAAAACGAAAACCTCTTAATTTTGGCAATGTATAATTCTGTATCCCTTGGCGCACACTTCGCAAACAATCTTTCAACACAAATGAATCTTAAGAACGCAGAGTGTGGCTTATTTAATCAAGCTTCCATTTCCCAAAGTTCTGTACTCTCCGATGACTTCTTCCTCGGTTCAAGATAAAGCCGCTTTCACTACAGAGGGGGTTGAGTCCTTGCTCGTGCCCTTATATCCATCAACGGCTTGTATGGTATACATACAAATCAGATGTTGAATGATCATTACCTTCGGAATATCTGATATTTTATCAAAAGCATTCGTGGTCACAACTCTCAGGTCCAAGGCGCATCACTATTTTGTCGCCTGCCCTCACCCGATCTGAGGAAATTGGTCTGAATAAGTAAGAAAAACGATCTAACCTTTAGAAATCAAATCCTGTTACATCATCTCATCTCTTTCTAAAAACTAAACACTAAAAGGCTGACTGCCTCATTTAATAATATAACATGCCACCTTTGGCATCATCAAATCACAATCACCTAGCATTAGAGGTGCAAATGAAACAGACAGGACCAGGAAAATCAAGCTGAACGTTAATTAGTTTATTTATATCAGCCACCTTTGGCTCGGCATCACACCAAATATCATTATAGATCGTCTACAGAACATAAAATGCAAGTCGGTCGTTTTTGAAGCCACCAGCACATCACATCACAACTCGACCACAAGCTTCTCGGCAGATACGCCCTCTGCCATGATATCCAATGCACCCTGAAGCTTTTCGAGACCAGTGCCTAAAATGCGTGGCGCAGGCGTGATGCTGATTGCTTTCTTTGCCAATGCTTTTGGAAGAAACTCACCAAACACGTGATGGGCAAGCCGGCGTGTTTCGTCCAGGTAATTGGCCACACCAAGATCCGTCCACGAGCTTTTGACGTCACTTTCAAAACCCATGGGGTACAACGGCGCACTGACCATATGCTGGACGCCATCTACAGTCCTGGTAATTTTTGCGGCGTGTTTGAAAGAAACACCACGGGCAGCAGCCAAAAACGTTCCCACAAAATCCGTTCCCGCAAGCACGGCAACCGCATCTTCCACAATTGACGACTTGCGATAGTCAAGAACCGCGGCAGCGCCCAATTTGCGAAGAAGATCGAAATTTTTGGCCGAGGCCGTCGCAACAACGCGATATCCGGCAGCAACGGCCATCTGTATGGCATTGGCGCCCACACTGGACGCGCCACCCCAGATGAGAACGGTTTTTCCTGTTTCTGGTCTTTTGGGAACTGCCGGCAATTCAAGCGATAAGTGGTCCTTGTGGAATAAGCCAATAGCAGCCGTGAAAATGCCTAATGGAAAAGTCGAGCCTTCGGCGAAAGATACGTCGTCAGGGAGTTTGGTGGCGGTTAGCGTGCGCACGGCCGAATACTTCTGAAACCCGCCTTTATCCTGGCGAGGCGAGAAAATGCTTTCCGTCAATGCCAAAACCCGGTCGCCGACCGAATAAGAGGCTGCTGCCTCCGAGCCTACTGAGACAACAGTTCCAGCGCTGTCCATGCCCAAAACGACAGGGAATTTTTTCACCAAAAACCCTTTTTGCCCAATAATCGAGTCAATTGGGTTGACTGCCACCGCCTTGTTTTCAACGATGATTTCGTCGGCCGCTGGGTCTGGAACAGAGGATTCTCTAATGGCGAGCGGTGCTCCGGCACTAATTAAGAAAGCAGTAGTATTGGTGAGGGCCATGTTTTCGATGGTTTTTGGGGTGTTTATTTTTTTAATTCCTGCGATAGCTTTTCTAAGTGGTATCAATGTCACAAAACAGCAACAAAGCTTTATGTTTGTGGCTGGCAGTCGGTGGTAAGAGCAATGACAAAAACTACCGTTCCACTGAATGCAATTATTGCTGCTCGGCCCGGACGCATCTCTGCATCGAAATGGGGCGCACACCGACGCGAGCGAGGCATTGAGCGAGGTCACGTGACGCACACCAAAACGCTGGGTTATTTCAGTCGCCGGATTTTTAATATAGCAGACTGTATATATCTCCGTGAAATACATTGTGTCCTTGGACATCATTGAGAGGGCTTGAATCAGCAAATACAATTGAAAGGAAAAGCGACTTAGGCAGATGTGGCATCGATAAGAAATGGGTAACGTGTTTCCTAACCTAGCCGCGCACCCAGTCTTGCCGCGCACTTTCGAGCACCTCGCTCTTAAATCAACAGTTTACTTGCCACATTCGAGAAATTTATTATTATTCAAGGTAATATTGTCTTTAGTATATATTGAACGAGTGCTGTGCCAATTTGGGTAAAAATCACAAGTCATCGTGTTGGTTAACAAGCGGCTGCAAATTTTTATTTCTGATCGCACAAAACTCAAAAATCAGTTCTCGGGAGCCAAACGTGGTATATTCTTCAAAGGCAGCGCTTGTTCAGACGAAAGGTACCTTCCTTTTCCCACTCTCTTTCTACATTTCGTTTTCTTTTTTTGAAGCTCCCCGTTGGCTTTGAGCAAATCGGCATTTTCTTTGTCCCGTCGCGCGAGTTTTACGCTTTCGTTTGCTTTGATACTCTGATGGTATCTCCTTTGTAGCTCTCTCGGATTGGCGTTTCCACCTGCAAATAACTTGTCGGCGATAGCCTGATGCCTGTGCAACTCCTTGATATTCTAAGGTGTTCCAAAGACCAGTTCAGCAGCTTCGGAATCGGGAGATCCTGACACAAACATCAAGCTTCGAAATCACTCGATCTGGATCCAAGGGTCACATTCCACTGGCCTCAAAACTAATTAAAATGTTACAGGCTTGCAATAATTTGTTCCTGAGATTCGTACCTCAAGATCCCCGACTCGAGCTATGAAGTTGTCGACCCATTTATTACCGACTGTGATAGGTGTTGTGTTTCCGCGGCCAGCAAGAATTCCATCGGCCATATTTCGAATGTGAAGCTTCTGTGGCGCAAGTCCAAGATACATCATATCATCCATCCACTCACGCAACTCTTCCTCTTCAACTTTTGTTAATTTACCGCGATTAGCGTAACTTTCCGACTTGCAAACGACACCTTTCCTCCGATCACGCAACGTAGTCTCCTTTACATTGTATAGCCTCGCTGCTTTCCGAATTGAAGAGCAAGATTCGATATCCAATGCATGAATAGCAAGTTGAATTCTACTTTCGTATTCAGCTCGTTTTTTTTGTAATTTCAAGTTTTTTTGGGGCATGTTCTACAGCTTCAAAAAGTAAACAAGTTCGAAAAAAAACGAGACGCGTCAACTGCGCGGCAAGACTGGGTGCGCGGCTAGGTTAGGAAACACGTTAGCCCAAGTGCCCGTTGGACTTGGAGTCATTCCATCCAATGGGGTTCCACGAATCTTCAGTAAACAGATAAGAGGGGTCTTTGATTCTGGCTGGATCAAGCATTGCCACCACGGAGGACGTCACCACAACATTTTTGATTTGAGGCCCATAGGTCTTTATTGCATTCAATGCGTTGCGCGTACCTTCGACTGCGGGCTTGAGCACGTCATTCTCCACGTCGGTAGCGGACAAATTTGCTGGCGAGGCGGTGTGGAGAAAAACGGTCACCTCGGGATGTTTTTTCAACGCTTCGTCAAACGCCCCGGGAGAATCCAATTCTGGAATCACCTCGTAGGAAAAGGCCTGTGAAGCGGTCTGCTTTTTGAGCGACTCGCCTTTTTCTGAAGATCTGACAGACCCTACAACATTGTAACCTTTTGAAAGAAGGAGTTTCACAATGTGTTGGGCCAAGTAGCCTGTAGCTCCGGAAACGAAAACAGTGGTAGACATGTTGAGTAGGCAAGAAAGTTAGTCGAACAGGAGTGAGAATCGACTTCAGAGAAGTAATCTACAAGTCAGATAACGCGGATCGTTGGCCTTTTATATTCTCGGCCGCCAACGTTTGCTAAGAGACTACTTGTGGCGGGAATTTGGTTGACGCAAATTTCCACTGAGAGAAATGCGGGTTCCGTCTCCGTGTTTAGTTGCTTCCGTGTTTAGTTGTTGCCTCCGTGTCTCGCTCTCATTAGTAAATCGGTTGGCTGCGAAAGACATATATCGGAGGCGAGCGCTGACAAATATGACAAATGGCGCATGCACCCGTGGACGCCTCTCGGAAAACGGAGTTTGAAACATGCCGGATATTGGATGAAGAACAGAAAAAGGGGAAAGGATCAACGTGACCAGAGAAAAAAAATATTATTGTGTATTTTTCTTTCGTGTTAAAGATTGAGAAAATGACTGAGACGAACCGTACTGGGCTAAGCTGGGAAGCAAAAGCCTCAGTGTTGCATGAGAGCATGCACATGTACCAGCTGTTGAAAAACATTAACTAACAAGAGAAATGAACTTTGTGCAAAATAGACTCTTTTGCAAACTTTTTGGACTACGGAGAGGGCCTCTTAAATGACATTTTCCTCTGCACCCAACGCTCGCCCGCATTACAACAACTAAAGTCTCCCATTTGATCAATTCACATGGCTCCTTTTCAATCTTGACGAACAAAAGACTTCAAAGGGTCTCAAAACACGTAGTCTCCCGCAAGCCATCTGTTGACCATGTCCAAAGCATGTTCGGGCTGGTCGTAAGGAACCATGTGTCCTGCGCCATACACACGCAAAAACGTGAAATGCTTGTAGTTTTTCACCTCGCCCGCGGTTTCGTTGCCCACGGTCCATTTTCTCACCGCCAGGGTCTCGAACTGCTTATGTTCCATCCACGGCAACTTGTTTGACCACGCCTGGTTGCCCAACCAATTGCAGATAAAGTCCTTGTCTCCCGCGTAAATGAGAACCGGGATTTCCGCGTCCAACATCTCTGCCACGCTGTTTTGAGAAGGCCTTACTCCGTCGCCTGTGAAAATGAAATTGCGGAATACGTCGTCACTGCATCCCTGGTATGCGTCCACTTCTACGCCCAACTTCTGGCGCACCTCAGGACTGTTCAAGTAGTCGTCAATGTACTGCAAATCCTCGTAGCACAAGCCGCCGGCCTCGCAGTTTTTGCGCATGTCGTAAGGGTTCTTCCCGGTTTTCAGGTACGGCTCCTCCTCGGCATTGGAGCAATATATGGTAGCGGGGACACAGGCAAACACCGAGCCCGAGTTGTAGCACGCCTCAATTAGGGCCGTGCACCGAGGAATGTTTGCGGCCATATTGGCACATTCTTCGGCTGGCAACACTGGCGGCTCGCCTCCTTCGCCACATGCCATTGGCTGGTAATATTGGTATTGTGTCAAAGGGTCAGTCAAACCGTTGCCTATCATTACGGACTTGAAGTTGAACGACCGTTCAGGGTGGCGCAAGATCTCGGACGCAAACAACGGGATGTACCGGCCAGCGTACGACTCGCCGGCGATGTGGAAGTCGCGTTTCTGGAAGTCGGAAAAATGCTTGAAAAACAACTCCAAAAACGCATACACGTCTTTTGCCGCGGCCACGGTGTTGGTCACGGACTGCAGCGAGTACGAGAACCCGACATTGACCGGCTGGTCCAAGAAAATCACCGACGCGTTGTTATTCCACGCATACGGATTGAACTCAGGCTCCAATCTGGCGTTGATCAGAGATGGGCCCAACTCGAAAAAGAGCCCCGTTAAGGACGAGCACCCGGGCCCGCCGTTTAACCATAAGATGACCGGATCGTTCTTTGGATCGTTTCTCGACTCGAAGAACCAGTAGAAAAAGTGTTTGTCCTCGTCTTCCACATCCAAATAACCTGTATACTGCTTTACGTAGTCGATGCCCAAATCCTCGGGCGTCGACTTGACCCGCAACTTGTGATTGGGGAAACTCGCGTCCGAGACGTGGAAATCAAAATGGGCCAGATTCAATGTGGCAGGTTTTGCCCGGGTCCTAAACTTGAGCTGCGCCACCTGTTTGGGAAACTCCGCCACAACGTCCTGCCACATTTGGACAATTGAGTCCGGAATCCCGCTGAGCGGCTCGTCAAAATACTGCGTGAGCCGGGAATACACATCCCCCTTTTTCTCATCCAAAGCACCTATAATATCTGAATACTGGGAAGCCGCATGGCCCCAATTGTTGGCCAAAACTTGCTGGGCCTTCTCGAATTTTGCCGCAGGATTGAATCCGGAGAGAAACGCCGCTTTTGTGCCTGTAACAGCACACGCCACAGCGGCTAACGAAACGAGTTTCATGTGAGACTAAACTAAGCTAGAAGAAAGCGTTAAGTGAGGATAAAAGATACGTTTTGGGACAAAAAAAGAGAATGTGCCGTCGCTGTGTGTGAGATTTTTAGGTTTTCGTGAAAATTGCCGGCGGAATTGACAATATCGGCCCTTTTATAAAAGAAAGCAAGTGGATTTTGTTGAAGTTCCGTGATAGACGATAAAAGGCCGCGAGACGTGGGGCCGATATAATCTGCCGGCTCCAGATAAGAGCGCGGTTTAATTGAAGCAGAATTGGACAAGAGTCTAGATAAAGACGGGGACAGCGGAGATTATAATTGTATGAATTTGATGGAGCGTATTGATTTGGCAATTCTAGGTTCTTTCTTTGGATAAGAGGGTAGCTGGTTTTAGTTTCCCGCCTTTCGTTCCAGCCGTTACTAAGAGCACTCTGATAATCGCGAGAGCGTCACCCTAGTGGTTGCAACTTGTGTAACTGCTAAATATCTTCAGGATGACATAAATCTTGAAGCAAAAATGTTACGGCTGGGCCAGTTTGAGGTTTCAAGCAAAACCAGACACGGAAAGTGGGAGTAAAAATGTAAGAAATGCATTCTAACTTCAGGAGGCGTATTTTTTTGGCAGTTCCATTAGGCTAAGGCTCTTAGGTCAAAACACATTTTCACTTCTTTAATTACATTGCAAAGGGTTCTCACACTCCACTGTTATCACTAAAATCTGCCTCTCATTATACATTAGATTTTCACGATGTTACAAAGAGCGCGATGGGCTTCAGAAGATGTGCTTGAATATTCGAGTAGTGCTTAGTTTATCACCTCGGAGCTCTCTTTGCAATGCACTGCGTTCAAAGATAAGAATGGCATCGCTGAGCATATAAATACATTTTCACTGATGTAGGTATTTCACTCAACACCGAATGGCTACCACAGCGGCCAATACACGTCAACAGTAAAGCATAAAAAACTTTTGGCTCTTATAAGTGTTGGTTGGTCTGGAAATTAGTGGAGCCCTATGCTGGGGCCGCACCTTGAAAACATAAATAGGCTTGATCTTCGTTGTCACATATATACAAGAATGGATACATCGACTAGGAACCATTTCAAGCAGCCACAGCACACGCCTTCATTCTGCAAACACGCTCCACGATCCAACAGCCAAATCCGTATTTCCCACAGAAATGGCCTAGATGGACTTTTCCTTCGTGTAATCGTTGACAATCAGAATCGCCCCGATTTGATGGAACACGCCCTTGGCGCTCACCCAGGCGTTTTTTGCAGCAGGCACGCCTGTTCTGTTGACCAAGTTCTCCACGCTGATCTCCAACGACTTGAACGCGTTTCTGGTGAACGCAGACTTCTCAAATCTGAACTTGATGAACACAACGTAGACAAGGAACGGAATAAGCGAGTTTGCTCTGAACGTGATCAATCTCACAAGCAACCACCCGACAGTGTACACTTCCAACAACGAGGCGAAAGCAATGGAGTTGTTGTGGTTTTTGGTCACAAAGTTGCCTACTTGGACACTCAATGGGTGGGTTTCCGGAATGTTGAAAACGGGAAACAAGAAGCTTCTCGCGTACGACAACACGTGGAACATCGAGAACAACGTGAAGGTGGACAACGTCAACAAGACATAGGGGCTGTACACAAAAAGAACCACGGCCAAGACCAAATAATGAACGTTGTCGTCTTTGATCAACAACTTTGGGTTGACGCCCAGCTTTTTCGCCGACTGGAAAATCAACACGCCAAAGCTCTGGATCGCGCCCAAAAACGCCAACTTGTACCAGAACTTGTATGCTCCTGGGAGCACTCGGACATAGGTCAAAAGGTAGAAAACCGCACTTAAAACAGTGATGGCATGGCCAGCAAACCACGCCAATTGCAACGCTTGCACGTGACTCTCCTTGGCCGAGGCCGTCCCGGAGGCAGGCTCGTCCTTAGGTCCTTTTGCGCTTTGGGGGGCTTTTGGGCCCTTGTTGGAAGAAGCGGAATTAGCACCAGTGGCCATTTTCTGTGCGTGTCTTGTTCAAATAATCCAGATGACTGGCTTGCAAGAGTATGAAATAGTGTTCAACGACTAATTCACAAATGCAATTGAGAGGGTCAATTGATATTGGTTTTTTAAAAATAGAAAAAACGGTCCCGGATCCAAAAGCTCGTTCGGATTACAAAGAAAAGACGGGAGTGGCATCGGCTGTGGTTCCCGTATTTATGTATGGTGCAGAGCAAGAGCCGCACTTGCTCGGGC
>JAKUBE010000322.1:0-13431 GCA_030674755.1 Metschnikowia henanensis | reverse complement strand
ATTTTAGGCCAGTCAACGAGCGCATGGCCCGTTTGGCGGACGGGTTGCAGGCAGTGGTTGATGAATTCAAGGGCCAAGACTTGGGGTACGCGCAGAACGGTTGAGTAGAGTTGTGAAGGTGTGAGTGTAGAAGTCTTTTAGAGCCAGTAGAGTAGTATGAAACATAGAATAAAAGAAGTTCGTCATGAGAATGTCCTGAAAGACGCCTCTGTTTGGTGCCTCTTTGATGTCTTTCGATGCATTGTTTGACTGGTCCTCTCGAAGCGTCGTGCGTGTTCAGTGAGACCCCGCTCGGAGATATATGGCTTTTGCCTTTTCGTCGGAGGGACTGGGGGCCAGTTGACTAATTGAGTGCGTTTTTTGTATTGTAGGTTTCGCAATTGGGAAAAAGCAGCATGATCTTTCAACCTCATTGACGAAGCGTTGTGGCTGCTTTTAAGAAGAACCGTGGACTTCTCGAAGATTTCACCCGCACTCTAGCTGAGAAAAGCAGATCTAACACTAAATTCCCACACCCCATTTTCCTCATAACAACCCCTTCACATCAGTAAGAGATGATTCCTATCCTTTATGAAATCTATCAATAGTGAAAAGGCTCCAATTTGACAAATAATCAAATTCATCAAGTGCTTCTCGAGAGTGCGCCTCTGCGGCTGCGAAGTCAACCACCCATATAAGTCTCAAGTCCACTTTATTGTGTTTTGAAGAAGCAGATTCTGCAAGCGAAATGACATTGATCAGAACGCTTTCAATGCTCTAATACATCATCAATGGCTCAAAAGTGTGCAGAAAGACATTGATAAAACACAAGATTTTGGCGAGGTCCGAATCAGCGCGGTATGGAGACCCAAGCAATTTCTAAAAACTAAGGGCTAGACGCTTTGAATTGCAAAGATAATCTTGCGCCTGGCAAATTTCTTCACATTCATTCATCATCTCATATTTGTCCCATCATATACAAAAACAAAATCATCTCCTGTGCATCTCATTATCGTTGCCATAGCATCTAGGCCAGAGGCTAACCGCACGACACTGAGATACTCGCAGTGAGAACCAGTCGAAGGCCCTGCCTCAAACGGCTACCGCATTCAAGCAATGCCACAGCAAGATGGCTACGCAAGAGCTCCACACAAAACCAGTATGTTCGCTTGATATATGTTTGTGGGCATGAGATTTTGAAAAAGTAATTTACTGCCTGGCGCCGTGCTCCGCCGAAGGTGGGCAGAACAGGCTAGGACGGGCCTCACCTTATAGCAGGGCTCGTATGGATGCTCGTGCAACCTCCAAAACGTGGTTACTAACGCTTCAGAAACGCAAGAAAATCTTTTGGGCATGCAACCACTGCAACAAGGCGCATATGACGTGCGAGGAGGCCCGTCCGTGCCTGCGCTGCATCAAGAAGGGACTCCAGGATACCTGTGAAGATGCACCACGCAAGAGAAAGAAGTACTTGGCGGATATCTCGGGCCCCATGATGACAAGAAACACCAAGGAGCCGCACAGTCTAGAAGGAAAGGCGCAAGAAGGCGCAAGCGCGCTTTTCAACATGGATATGTCGCAGAGCGTGAAGACCGAATCGGGGCTTCCCGCAGATAACGCTCCTCATTTTTATGAGGCGACCCAGTTCCAACAGAGCGCCTCGCTTCCGGATTACCTTCTACAGAAGCACGAACTGGCCCAGCGGCCGTCGCTACTAAAAGACTCTATCCAGAGAGCCTCGCTGTCGTTATTTGCCAGACGAAACGCCGGCGAAAGTCCGTTTAGAGACCCAGACGGAAACGCTTTGGACCGGATCCCAACGCCACAAAACGGCCAGAAACCGCTGTATGATGAAGACCTCCGACGTGGCCAGTACGAAGAACCACAACAGGGCCAAGGCTTTTCTGGAAATATCGAGTACCCGCAAGATCTACGAGATGCCAATGCCCCAACTCTTTATGACAATCAGCACGCCATGCCAAACTCACTAGATCCACACAACAACCCCAGCTTCGCAGCGCAAAGCGGCCCCATGAAGCTCGCGGCAGAACGAAGAACACCCAGTTTTCTTTCCTCTGCAGCAGATATGGAGTACGCTACATTGTCCAGCATACTCCAGGACAACTTCATGGGCATCAGCCAGACTCACTCAGCCGCGTCCACAGAAGGTACGCCCGTTTCTGTAAACATGTCTCCTGGTCTTTCGCCCCTGAATTACACCGAGATCCAGAGACCGTCGCCCTCATCAGCCTTGGCCTCTGCCCCATATACTACCAGTGAGTATACACAAGCCAGTGCTCGACCAAGAGGCCCGCAGCTCTCCAGATCCGTCTGGCAAGTGCACCAGTACAACGAAACGTCGGAATTCCCGCCCTTTGACGCGCGAATCAATCAGTATCTTTTGGGAAATACCACGCACTACAAGGACGTCCAGTACCCGGAGGTCAGCGAGGCGATGGACAACCTCAAGCAGAGCAACCCAGGGGCGTTTTACGCGCGTAGCTCGAAGCTGTCGCTCTCGTTCACCATGAACTTCCCGCCCAGTTCTGAAGACAGCCGCAACCTCCTTTTCAAGAACCCAGAGGAGATCTACGTCAAGATCAAGAAGCCGTTTTCGTATACCCCCGGGTTCCACAAGTTGATCGCGTACCTTCGCAGCAGATTCCCCCGGGAGATGTTGGTGCAAATGGCCGAGTCCATGGCCGTGTACAGGCCGTCCTTTATCGCATGCACGAACTCACTACGGGAATCCGACTTGATTTTCATGGAACAGTGTTTTCAACGGACGCTTCTCACGTACGACAACTTCATCAAGGTGAGCGGCACGCCGACGATCGTGTGGCGCAGAACAGGCGAAATCGCCTACGTGGGCCATGAGTTCACTACCCTCACCGGGTGGACCCAGGACCAGCTACTTAGCGGAAAGCCGACGTTCATCGTCGAGTTGTTGGACGACAAGTCCGTTGTGGAGTACTTCCAGTTGTTCTCCAGAATCGCGTTTGGCGACTTTTTGGGTGCCACGATGACGGAATGCACGCTTCTCACGCCGAAACAGAACGTGAAGATCCGGGCCGGGTGCAGCTGGACGATGAAGCGCGACGTGTTTGGCATCCCCATGATGATCATTGGGAACTTTCTTCCCATTTTATAGAAATGGAGCACGGGAAGCGGGCTGGGGGGAGAGGTGTGTACATTTTCGACTTGGAAATTACACAGCCATTCTTTAGAAAAAGGATGAATCTTCGGGAGATGATCCCAAAGCCTCATTATCAAGAAAAGAGAAAATACTCTGAATGGGTTCTCCGGCCCGTCAGAGTTCGGCACCAAGAAGCTAATTCATTAGGGGCTTCCGATTACGGAATTTACATAGACTTGAAGCCCGCAGCTTGATGTTCTCCTCGTAGTTCCTTTTCGCAATCACTGATAATGTCGCGTCTTGCCCCACCTAATCTTTTTCTAATAATGGGTGGCTCTTTATCTCCACGTGACCCGCTTTTCCCGTAGCCCTGCGCAGGCCCATTTGATCTGCTCCCACCTCGCACGCTATTGCTCCATACATCACACATAAGGACCAAAATAACCCTCTTCATCAGTATTGAATAGCTACACCGGTGAAAACTTCATAGCTCTCCACTCGAATTGTATTGAGCTGCCGAGAAATTAGACTCTACACTCAATGAGGGCTATGGCGAGTGCACGTGATTGCTTGACTGCCAAGTTACTTGTCACGGTGAGCACGGTCTGCTTAGGGTCGCTCCAATTCGGCTACCACATGGCCGAGATGAATTCTCCCGGCGAGATTCTCTCGTGCAGGGCCGAAATACCCGGCCTGGTGCCGTATAATCTGTCGTTCTTTGGGAGGAACGGCTTTTCACCATGCATCCTGCTCACCAACGAACAAGTAGGTCTAGCTACGTCAATCTTCAGCATTGGCGGGCTCTTGGGCTCGTTCTACGTGGGAGCTCTTGCAGACTCTATCGGGCGGCGGAAGACCGCGATGCTTCATAATGTGTTTTTCTTTGTTGGCTCGTTCCTCAACGGGCTCGCGGGCACGTTTGCCACGTTGTTGTTGGGCAGATTTGTAGCAGGCATTGGCGCTGGCTCGGCACTTGTAGTGACGTCGTTGGTGATCAACGAGATAGCCCCGCCCTCGTACAAGGGATTCTTGGGGTCGATGAACCAGGTCTCGATCAACATCGGGATTTTGTTCACGCAGATCTTGGCGCTTTGGTGGAACAACAACAACGACTGGCGGTTTCTCTTGTTCATGGGCAGTGCTATCGCGGCGGCCAATTTCGTCATCATTCTTCTTTACGGCGAGGAGTCGCCCTTATGGCTATTCAACAATGGTATGGCCACACAAGCGTTCACTACGCTCCACAAATTGCGAGGCGGGGAATACGCCGCGGCCCGGACCGAGGTGAACAGCTGGAGAGCGGGCAGCCCTGCCGCAAACTCGGAAGGCGGCAGTTTGTTGCGTGAAGAAGGCGTAGATGTTCGTGAGCCAGAGGGAGGCGATCAAAAGGCGGTGTCTTTGAGAACCTACTTGGCCCTGCCAGAGTACAACCACTCGAAGGTGGTCGGCACCGGGATTTTGGTTCTCCAGCAGTTCTGCGGCATCAACTCCATTGTGTTCTACGGCGTGTCTGTGCTAATCCACATATTCCCCGACGCCGCCGTGCTTATCAACTGCCTCATTTCGGTGGTGAACACCGTAGTCACGTTTGCATCGGCGCCGTTCGTGGACAGGTTGGGCCGCAAGCCCCTCCTCAAAGCGTCCGTTTCCATGATGGGGTTGCTGGCGGCACTTCTAGGCTACGGCATCTCCAGATCAAATGCGGTGCTTTCTATTGTGGGGACCTTCACGTACATCACGTTTTTCGCCGTCGGGCTTGGCCCGATCCCGTTCTTGCTCGTGGGCGAGGTCACGCAAACCAGGGCCAAGGCTCTGGCGCAAAGCTGGGGCGTGACAATGAACTGGCTCGCGACTTTCGTGGTGGGGTTTTTGTTTCCGATCCTCAAGGAGTCTCGTCTCGGCGCAGGCGTCTACTACATATTTGCGGCCATGTGTGCGCTTGCGTTCTACTTCATCAGCCATTACATTCCCGAAACAAAGGGCTGCGATACATACGAGGAGGTATGGGCCACTCGCTGAAAAATACAGGTGAAAAACATCGGAGTGGCGAGTCACGTCTAGAATGTGAGAAACAAGAAGAAAAAGTTCGGAGGTCTAAAGAAGAGGTAGGACAATCATGGTCGTATGCTTCTCGATCCTATGAGAACGGATCGGCGTATTTTGGCTGCGAAAGCATATGCTCACATACTAACGAGTCTTTTCCATGCACAGCCAGAAGATGCAGCCAAAAAAGAGCCGCCCGTTGTTTGGCTCACAGATATCCTGATACTAGCAGGATATTTTATTTTCTTCGCCAGACTAAATTTTGCAACAGGTGAATGGTTGAGCGAAACATCATGGACCAGTGTGGCCTCAAGCTGGTCTCGTGGCCCGGACAGGACGTCACGTGCGCGCGCACAGGGCTCAGCCCTAACTATACAAGCGCACATTCGCTCCTCTGCGGCTCAGTGCTTAAGCTGAGATGGGGTTCCTGTACACACAGCTCAAGCAGTGGAGCGGCCCGCACACGCCAGGCCCAGTGGCCGTGCGCAGGTCCGCGACCAGGCGAAAAAAAAACTCTTCAGCGTTTTTCTTACCTCCACTTCCACAAGTCTACAGTAATTTGCAATGCCTACCAGATTCACGAAGACCAGAAAGCACAGAGGTAACGTTTCTGCCGGTAAGGGTAGAGTCGGTAAGCACAGAAAGAACCCCGGTGGTCGTGGTATGGCCGGTGGTCAGCACCACCACAGAACCAACTTGGACAAGTACCACCCAGGTTACTTCGGTAAGGTTGGTATGAGATACTTCCACAAGCAAAGAAACCACTTCTGGAAGCCACAAATCAACGTCGAGAGATTGTGGTCTTTGGTGGAGGAGGAGAAGCGCGACCAATACCTCAAGTCCGCCTCTGCTTCCGCTGCCCCAGTCATTGACACCTTGGCCCACGGCTACGGTGTTGTCTTGGGCAAGGGTGCTTTGCCAAACGTTCCTGTCATTGTCAAGGCCAGATTTGTGTCCAAGTTGGCCGAGCAGAAGATCAGAGCCGCCGGTGGTGTTGTTGAGTTGATTGCTTAAGCAGTTTTTCTGAACTCTCCCCTGTTTTAATAGTCACAATATATCTCACACGTACACTTCCTGCGGGAACCTGTAGATTGGATGCGTTTGGCGCTTGAGAGGAAGCGACCAGAGTTCAGACAGCACGATAAAGAGCGCACGTAATGTTCAATTGATCACTTTCAGTTCGAATGATCCCTAGACACGATTGAGAAAAGCGTCGAGCTGACAGGTAATTGCGTGCGTCTGGTCGCATGAATAGGGTATTATCTTCCATGCATTATACTTCTAGTGAATCTCGAGACACGATCATCCCAGCCGATCCAATTCCGACCAACTATAAAACAATTTTATTTCGAGGACCTCAGTCGAAGAGAATACTGGTATACGAGGCCCTGGTCGACGATGTCAGAATGTGAACATCCGCACTGAAGTACCCGTTCAGCTTAAACTGAGGTGAGTCGTGCTAATTCTGCCGATCAGCTTTTGATGTATTGACTCATATATAAAAGGGAGCTTTTCTCTATAGAAGGCGATGGAGATCAATTCCATTATAGCGACTCGATTAAAGGTCTTTTTCTTTTTCTTCAAACGATCATCAACACAGGGTGCTATGGCGAATTAATTGGTACGTCTCATGGCCAGAACGCTCGGTCGTACATCACCACATTGCGGCTTTCTTTGGTTCTCGGCTAAGTGCAAAAAACCAAACCAGCTAAAACATTAAAACACCCATCTTTTTATACTTCTTTCTATTTTCATTTTCTCTGACCGACATCCGTGGCCTCTCTTTCCTACATTTTCGCCGACAGCCTGGCACCTATGGCGTCCGTTGCCTGCACTCCTAATGTTTACCAGCAGAGATGCGCTAGCTGTTTTCGCAGTGCCGAATCAAGCCTCACATTCTGGTGACTGGGTTGATCCCAAAAGTATTTCTTCTGAGCCTCAAGACATTGCTTTAATTCGAAATGTCCAGCATTCAATGGACGCCCGAGACTGCCGTGCCGGACAAAATACAGCGGCTTCTCCAGCAGAACACGCCCATCAACAGCATGTTGGCCTTTGTTCAGATCGTCCGTCTTTTGAAAACGCAGCCCCGGACCGGCTGGATCGACAAGAAAATCCCCCGCGTGGACGCTGAGAGTATAGCCGACCACATGTACCGGATGCTGATCATCGCCATGGCACTTCCGAGGCTGAAAGTCGATGTGGATAAGTGTGTGAAAATTGCCTTGGTGCACGATATTGCCGAGGCCTTGGTGGGCGACATCACGCCCGCAGAAAAGATGCCCAAGCTGGAAAAACACCGCCGTGAGCTTGCGGCGATTGAGTACATGGCCAAGATCGTCTCCTCGTACAATCCTGCATTCGCCACAGAGATGACCGAGTTGTGGTTGGACTACGAAGAAATCCGGTGTTTGGAGGCTCGCTACGTGAAGGATATCGACAAGTATGAGATGATCCAGCAGGCGTGGGACTACGAACAGGAGGTGGGGCTTTCGTGTGATTTGAGCGAGTTCTATCTTGCCAGATCGGGCATTGTCACCGAGGAAATCGGCGAGTTGTGCGATGAAGTCATCAGACAACGGACGGAGTTCGTGAAAACACTTGAGCAAAAAAGCTAAGTGGGTTTCCTTGCGAAGTCTCGAAAACTTGCACCATTGATCTTGGAAGGAACTTCGATATCTGTGGCCCTTCAGTAGTGTTGCATGAACATACAGTACTTGAGCAGATTACCCATATGGAAAATTCTGAATCTGAAGAGCCAACAACTGATCATCGGAAGCCTCAATATTTATACATTCATACCATTTTCGAAAGCATTCAACTATTCGCGTCAAATGTATACAATTCTCGTGCGTGCAACGCACTTCGTCATCATCCATAGGAAGATCTTATCATACGTAGTGCATTTCCAGTGCACTTCAATGACCTGGTATTCCTCCCTAGCTTGCTTCTATCTGATACATTCATTAATCTCACAGTACATGAATCTGGCTCTGTGATGAAGGGCGCTTTCCACGTATTTTGTTCCATTTTTCTTTACGAAGAAACGTGCTGTTTGGTTCCGGCGTGCATATTGCCAGCAGCTTGCCTACATCAGATCGCTCTATCAGTTCATTAGTAATCTACATAAATATACTGATAGACAGATGACGCAAGAGTCAGCCGAAGGTCAAAAAGAGAAGCCCAAGCTGGTCATCGGGGCCTCGGGACGGCAGATTGTGTTTGACAAAGATGGTAAACCGTATGTTTGACAAACTTCGTAATATATTAGCCCGGAAACCGTACACTAACAAGCAGATGCCGTGCTTGTAACACTCTAATGGATTTTCAAATGGTCACTGGGAAGGCAAAAAAGCCGGCCAAGCCCATTGAAAAAGTGGAGAAGCCAGACGCTTCCTTATCTGCCTACAAACAGGACGATCCTCCCGATGTGGAAAAACTAGGGAAATCGTCGTGGACTTTGCTCCATCTGATTGCAGCTACGTATCCCGAAACGCCAAGCAACAAAGAACAGGACGACATGAAACAATTCGTGAAACTTTTTGGCAATTTTTACCCCTGTTGGTTCTGTGCTGATGACTTCAAAAAGTACATAGCAACGCACGAACCGCAGACTCAGACCCAGGACACATTTGGCAAATGGCTCTGCGGAGCACATAATGATGTGAACAAGAAGCTTGGCAAGCCAGACTTTGACTGCACGTTGTGGAAGAAGAGATGGAAGGATGGATGGGAATGATGCTATTTAGGTTATAATCGCATGTGAGAACCTCCCAACGAAGAAGGCCGATGAAAACGAAAACGCTTGTTGTGGCATGTGATCATATTGTATATAATTAGAGCGAGGGGCATTGTTACAAATCCCATGATGTACATAGAAACACTGATATAAATGCTCCAAGGTGAACATAAACAAATTGGCTCCATTCTCGTACATGCCGCAAGAAATAGTTTTTTGACGGCTGAACTAACAATTGTGTTAATTCCAGCCTGATCAGTATATGCCCTTGATGAAATCTGCCAACTCCTCACTCACATGACCGTCAGCAGACGGGATGAACCGATCGGCAACCATTTGCTTTTTGAGCAAAACGATAGTGGGGATTTTGCTTACAGCATACGTTTGCTGGAGCTCTCTTCCACCCGGCGAGTCGCAAGCAATATTGGCTAGTGCCACGGAATTGGACACGTCTAGTGGGTATCTTTTCGAGTCGGAAAGGGTGTCAAAAAGAGTCTGTGTCACATGGTTACACCTCTTGTCACCGGGAAACGTGAAGTTGAACAAAAGCGGTTCTTTTCCCAAAACCACCGTGCCTAGTTCGGTCGGAGTCTCGATATATGTGGGGAAAAGCCTGTTTTTGGTAGTGATCTGGCTGGGACTAGGTGGGTAGATGAGTTTCTTGTTGTATTTGGTGAGCCAGCCGAAAAGTGTTCGTACTGGCATTACCGAGCGACACGCAAGTGACGCGTGTTGCGGACGGAAGATCAGAAGCATTCTTATATGTTTGGTAAGGTTTCGTTATATCGTTGTGTATTGCTATGGAAGGCAAAACGTGCGGGGAAATTAATACGAAGTGCCTTCGATGGCAAGCACGAGCATTCAAAAAGCACCAAAAGTTTGCTTCACAAACGTGCTTCATTCGTATTAAAAATTATCAAGAAAAAGACTTGATTCCTCTTCCCACATCAATAGTTTTTGTTTACTGAGAACTCACAGCTTTTAAATGGTATCTTCCCCTGGATTGGCCTGTGATCTCAAATTAACAAAAAGCTTGAGAGAAGTCGAGAAATACAATTTCATATAAATTCATGAAATAAATCAACTGAAAGAAATTAAATACTTCAAAAGACAAAGCACTTTCTAAGAACTATATATCGTACGTGAATTCATTTTTGAGAGCATGGAAGATAGTCTGGGTGTTTATTTCATCAGCTTGTCGGTTTGTGAGTTGAGAGGGTCCGATGTTGCAGTGTTCGCCCATGAAATGTTGTGATTTATGTCTGAAGCTGTGATACGAGGAACTTGGGAATTCTGATATCACATAAGCCGTCTTAATGGAGCTATTTGCTAAAAGTTTTTTTAACTACACCTTGAATGGCGAAGATTTTTGTCAATATGTAGTTTTTAGATGACTAAATGAAACATTGCCGCTTCCTATAAAGAAAGTCCAGTTTTAAGACATGAATTCTCAAGGCCCATCGTAACACTTTATAGCTTCTGAAGCAAAGAATTTTGAGTGTTTTTATCGGGCTCACTTTATGTACTTAGTGGGTAAGAATCGTCGTGTGACTTTTCTCGCCTATGCTTCTAGCTGATGAAATATCTGTGGACGTATCTCTTAAACGTAACAGCACCATCGGTCTACATTCTCCTGGAGTGGTGATGTTCCTCCAAATACGAGAATACAAGCTGATGATCGTCGTGACTTGGAAACCGAGATCAGTAGCTATGCCAACCATAGGATTGTTGACCCCAATAAATAAAAACTCCCTTAGCGTACATACACTAGCGAACCAAAAGATCTTGTATAAACGACTTTATTAATCTGAGGCGCCTCCAAATTAACCCTCCTTTGGATCAGCCTCAACAACTACCCCACGATGACGTGCCATCGAAAACTCATGTCGTTCTTATAATACGATCGACATTCCGTTTGATGGAGCGCAACTCAACCCATGACTCTCAAGGCAGTTTCAACCGCCGCAAACGTGCCGGCACTACAAGGAATCGCTCGAAGAAGGCAGGGCACGATTCCTTTCCAGAAGCCTCTGATTCCGTTGCTCTCCCAGATTGCTCTTGTGGCTGAGGAGATCTTGCCATTATACTTTGACTCGTGGCCAAAGCCATCACTCTGAATATTACTTTTGATCACATCGAGCGGGTAGCTGCTGAGCCACAATGCATTGCCAGCCAAAGCTCCGCAGCCCAAAAGCTCCACGGTAGATATCTCGTCCCTCAGCGTGTACCTACGATACCCTATGAGGCCCTGAATCAACGACTCATACGTGAGGAACCAAACACCGTATGCCTGGACTTCTCTTATAAGAGTGATGGTGGTGCCTCTGTAGATTCCTGCCATGCCACGCGCGCGATAAATCTTTTTCACCGTGTCTGTGAGAGACGTTGATTCGGTACTAGACTGGCTGATGATCCGAAGCTGCTCCACTGGCGCCGTAATGGGCGTGTTCACAGCACCGGCCATTGCTCCAGCAATGTAGGTCTGCGGCCAGAGCAGGAGCTGGGTGTCCCCGCTGTGCTTGAGAAGCTGTCTCTTGGTTTCATGGAACCCATAAAACTGGAGTGAAACGCAGGCGCCAACCCCAAATAGCGGTGCCAAAGTACCTTTATAAAACGCCAAGGGCCCCTCTTTCGTCAACACTTGTTTGATGATCTCGGCAGAGGATGTGGCTGACGAGGAAGTCTGGAGCCTAATCTTCACCAAATCTGCCGGCTGGCCTATGAGGACCTGGGTGGCTCCGCCAATGAACCCAGCAGCCACGTCTTTCGCTTTTCTACTGAACGATTCGTCTACCGACATTTCTGGGCGACTCAGAAAAAGCTTTCCAAAATATACGCAAGCTTGTAATTGGGCTACGACTCAATGGGAATATGAATCCATGCCATCCTTATCGTGTGGCTCGATCAGACAAGCGCACGTGACTTTCCTGCAAATTGAGTGAAAATCCAAGTCTTGCCAAAAAACTTACCAACTTGAAGCAGAGGCGCACACCAAATACATGAAGCGTGAGTTGATGAAGGCGACGTTAGGGAAGAGACGTTCATTTCTTCTTCATCGACCCTTCGACGCGTCTACCGATGAATTCTAGAGAGGGCGCGCGCGCGCTCCAAAAGATGCAAATTGTGTATTCTTAATAATGACTGTACCTTTTCGGGTATGCGAAATTCCTCTGACATTCTGACTCTAGACGAGACGGTCCCGCCCGTAGCGGGTGGGCGCGTCAATCGTTGAGAAGACCGCCGATGGACATGGACTTTTTCTTCATGTCGCTGGCTTCAAACAGCTTCGTGAAGTCTATGGCGATGGAACGCAAGGGCCGCCCCGCATCACCAGCGGGAGGCTCTGTTGACGGCCTCGTGATCTTTTCCTCGGCGGCGTTCCGCAAAACGGGCTTTTCGGTGTATGGCAGCTGCACTCCCTCGTTAATGTTGAGTGACGGGAGCTTGATGGGTGGGATTGTAGGTGGGGCCCGCTGGTCATTCGCCCCAGGGAAGGCCCTGGAGTTGGCAGCTTCCTGAGCTGGCAATGGCTGCGAAGGCTGCGGTTCGACTAACGGCGGGCTCCCTCTCGCCCCGGGGCTCGGCTGAGAGAACGTCCTGGCCTGCACCGCGCCATTGGCTGGGTATGCGTAGTATATTGGAGCGCCGCCATTGCCGACAATATGCTGCGGGGCCTGGATCAAGTGCGGCTGGGCTCGCAGTTGCGGCTGCATTGCTCCCGGGCTGTGCAATGCGGGCGGCGACCGCGACGGCGCAAACGGCGGCGTGTGGAGCACCAGTTGCTGCGCGTACGGGCGCGGCGCCATCTGCGGCGACGGGTACAGATACGCCGTTGGCGGCGGCGGCCCGGGAAGAGGCCCCGGCCCGTTGGGCATCCGGCCGTAGCCGGAGTAAGGTGGGTAGAAAGACTGGGGGACTTGCCCCGGGTACCGTGCGGGCTGCGGGGGCGACACGAGCGCCGGAGACATCGGCATGCGCCGGAGGGAGGGCGGGCCCCCTGGGCCCGAGGGCACTTCCAGGCTCGGGGTGCGGCGGTCGGAGATGATCTTCGCCACGGGAGGCGAGGGGTCGCGATCGCCCTCGCCGTGCTTACTCCCCGGCCCGCCGAACCTGTCCCCCGGCCCGCCGTACTTGTCCACGGCGATGCGGCGGCGGCGCTTGATCGTGCTGCGCTTCATGCGGATCGGCCGGTGGCTGCCGTGGAGCCGGTAGTACAAGCCGCAGGCGTTGCAGATGGTGTTGCCGACGTCGTCGCGGCGCCAGAGCGGCGTGATGGTGCTGGAGCAGTTGAAGCACGCAATGGCCAAGCTGTCCTCGTCGGCGCGCTTCTGCGCGGGCATGGCCGCGGCACTTTCGCCCAGCTTTGCCAGCGTGGCCTTGTTCAACATCCGGTTGTCGAACGCAGGACAGCCCTCGCACGCAGCGGAGCCGCCGGTGCCGTTGCACGAGCCGTCGCCCTTGCACGAGCCCTCCTCCGTTTTGCAGAGCACGGTGTTGGGCGGCCGCTTCAAGTTCACCGGGCGGTGGTGGTTGT
>JAKUBE010000321.1:0-13526 GCA_030674755.1 Metschnikowia henanensis | reverse complement strand
AACGCGTTGGGCGCAAGTTCTGCTGGACAAGCAACGCCAAAAACCTCGAGTTGTTGCGGAGCGTGCTCTGCGCCGCATTGCGTCCTGCTTCTGTTCCTGCTGGTGGTCCTGTTCCTGCTTCTGGATCGGCTCCTGTTTGGGAAAGCGCTGCGTCTAGCTGCGTTAGAAACGCATGCAATTGCAGAACAAACCCGCACTCAAATTCCGCGCCGTAGACTTCCTCTAAATCTTGTCTAGAGTAGTTTTTGAGAAACACCGATACGGCGGTGATTTTCTGTAGAAGCGTCTGGATATCGATCGAGTCCCCAAGTTTCAAAACACAGCCCATGAGCGATTTCTGGAAATCGTGGTGCATAATGGGGTGTCTGACAAGCGCCTGCAGAAGAAGCAGGACAACTTCAGCCAACTGATCGGTTCCGTTACTTTCAAGATTTTGCATCAAATACCGCCAGCCCTGTTCAAACACCATGGCATCGGCGCCTCCTTCCATGCACCCACACACTAGAAGCTTGCGTAGAAATTTCACATACACGGTTCCCACTTCTTTGTAGTAAGCGAAGTTGTCAACCACCACCTTTGTGTTGTAATAAAACGCGGCTGCATTTGCATCCACTAGCAAACCAGCTGCAATGTCCCGGTCCATGACGTTGTTGAAAAAGTGGTACGCCTGGAAATACACAACGTCGCCAAATCTGGTGGTCAACACTTTTCTGGCAATCTCGGCAATAGGCTCGATTTCGTCGATATTCGTGATGAGCCTCGCCTGCTGTTCTTTGCTAGATACACAGTTTCCAAGCGAGATCGCCGCGCCTGCAATTAGAGGCTCGGTTCCCAGCGCAACATCGGCCAAATTCTCGCGGAGATTCTGCCAGTTATCGTATGACGGCCAGGAGTAGATATTGCCACATGTGGCGAAGAGCGTTCTGGCGATTTTCAGCAGCTGCGCCTCGCCGGCGGGCAACTCCGCGTACATTTTCTTGACGCCGTTTAAAGGATACGCCTTTGTCGAGTCCGTGACATTTGAGCAATTGAAAAGAAACTGTGCATGGGCCAGGTACAACTCTAAGTCCTCGGGATCAGGCGCTTTTGATTGGGGATCCTTCGATTTCATGAACCCATCCACTATTTCACTGAATTGGGAAACCGTCACAGCGTCTGGGAAAAGTCTCGCATACTCGACTAAAAATTCCATGGGCTGGGCCATTTCATGTCTAGTGTTCGGAGTAGATCTGAGGTTTTCGTGATACTTAAACACCCACTCGAGTACTCCCTTGAGGCGAAGGGTCTCGATGAACTCAAGCATCTCGGGATCTTCCACTGAGTAAATAAACTGGTTCATTAACACCATAGTATACCGATCCTCGTCATCGCTTTTAGCTTCTGAGACCATGGCCTCGGCCCAGAACTGGATCAAGCTCGGTTCTGTAGAAAGTAGGTACCTTCTGTTCTCCACGCTGTCTGCCGAAAAGTTGATTAAAACTCGAAGCACGGCCAATTTCTCGTGCAAAAAGTAGGATATCACCAATGGAATAAGGCCTTTGCCACCTGAAGATTGTCTGGCAGCCGCGTCTCGGAAAAGCGTTCCCAAATTGTGAAGGGCCTTCCCCGCGCTTTCTTTTATTGCCATTTCCTGCTCAATGGTCCGGATCTCATCCTCTAGATTTGTTTTATCCAATGCTGAAATCATCTTTAGCGGTGTGAGAGCTCACTGTGTGAGATCAAGTTACCTGATCTGGCCCTCGCATAGTGAGTGAGCATCTCTCTCTGCGCGGCTCGCGTGATCCTGCCAAGTAGGGACGGAATAGACGGATCTGATAAAGGCAACAAACCCTTTTTTGTGCAGAAGATATAATTGTTTGTCCTTTCAATGAGCCCATTAAAGGTAGTCTCTTTTCAATTGAGTGGAGAGAGAAATTTGACTTTGGGCCCGCTTTAAATTGTTGCATTGCCACCTTCTAATGCACTTACAAACTGTGATCATTCTGCGAGTAGTGAAGACATCAGTACTTCCATGATGAAGCATTGATCGTTCACATCTTTGTACCATCATAACTTCTCTTTATTCAGTGTCCAACAACCTTGAAAATAACAAAATATTGCACATTACATGTTGCACTCTGCCCTTAGTTGTCCATGGCTATCCCTGATTTAAACCCAAGGTCCAAAATATATTCCAGAATCTACCATGACACCATTTTTTATCTATATGCAAGTGTACCCTCTTTGCCCGTCGTTCTCCTCATCCAAGACTCAAGCCGGCAAGTCTTGAGTGAGGCGCTCTATTGCCAACCTCCTTCCTACACGTTCTCAAACAACTTTTCCCCGCTTCGTAACCCTAGAATGAACCGCACGTCTATGCATATACTCAAGCTGTACAACATGGGCAAGAGGTTGAGCAAGTCGCGGTCGCTCTGGTCGTTGATCCACCCTTCTATCATGACGGCATTGTCTTCGTGCAACGCGTAGCTCACGGGCGAGTTGTCCAAGATGATCACGTTCTTCAACTCGTCCTCCTTAGGGAAAAAGGTCGAGAGGTTTTTGATGTACCCGACGCCAGAACGAAACGTGCAGTCGTTTCTGTAGTATCGCTTGGTGAACACCTGCGGCAGCTCCCCCGGGGGCGTGTTCTTGTAGTCGGCAATGTCGCTTTCCAACCAATCGATGATTGGATCCGCGTACTCCTTCACGCTCGCCGTGAAGATCTGGAGCTCGAACCATTTCGACACCTCTTTCAAGAAGAAGTCGCAGAACGGTCGCTTGTACACGTGGTAAAGCGTGGACACGTTGTTGACACGCAACTCGATCATGTGGCTGGGCCCGCCGGACCCAAAAGAGCGCGGAGCTCCCCTTGAAAGCGAGTGGATCAACGTCTCGTCCAAGTCCAAAACAAGGGTCTTTTTCTTTCGTCTTTTGTCGGGGTTCCGCGAGAGCGGGAAGAGCCGCGGCGGCGGCGGGAGAATGTACTTCGACGCCGTGGGCGACTTGATGTTGTTGGCCAAGATCTTCTCCTCTTTGAGCAACGCCGTTTTCTCGTCGATGTCGTTCGACAGCGCCACGTGGACTTGCGCCGAGTCCACGTCCTGGTACTCGGTACCGAAAAAGTACGTGAACGGGAACGAGGCCAAGAGCCACACGAGAAGGACCGGCCTCACAAATACCATATAAAGCGTGGCCACAACGACGGCATAGATCGACCGCCAAATACTTTTCGGAGGCGGGGCCTCGGGCTCCTCGATGATCGGCTCGAACGGGCCGCATGGCTTTGTAAACGTCTCCTCCGGTAGACTTGCTTGCTTGTTTTCGGGGCCAGGATTCGTATTCTGCGAGCCAGGCCCCGGGTAGAGAGGCTCTAGAGAATCCACCAATTTCTTGAGCGAGTTCATTGCATAGTTGTGCAGGGCGCTGGGGATAGCGGTGTAGACGATAACTTGCTCGATAGCCAGTGGAACCGTGTATTTAATGGGGCGGGGTACGGTTTTTCGTTTGAAAGCACGCCAAATGCAAATGAACGGGCCGAATGCAAATGCGTCTTCAGGCTCTCAGAGCAATAGACCGCGGCCCTGGCCAAAGGATGCGCGCTGCACTCGTTGCGGGCCAAAAATAAAAATAAAAAACCTGGGGCCGCGGGCCTGTCTGCGGAGTCCCAACGTGATTAGGGCCGGGCCGCGCAAGCTTGAAGAAATAGCAACAGTCAGGCAGAAGTGAACTGGAGAAACCGGCGGGGCGAAGGTGCCTGGAAAAGAGTAAGAAAAGAATAAAAGGAAAGAGGGGAAGCGCATCACGTGCAAGGGACTCAAGGGTTGGCCCCGCGGTTTCCCGTTTCTTTCCCCGTGCTTTTGGTGAGGATCCATCCCCTTCCACTGCCCTCAGTCTCTGTTTTGTCTCTGGCCCCAAAGGCGCGATCGCACGGCCCAACTTTGGCCCAACTTTGGCCCCGTGACCTCCGCAATCCGGCCCGCATCCGCGCTACCCCAGGCCCAATTCGCAGCCACACGGAAAATTTGGGTATTTGCAACCCACCAAATTGGACAGGCAGCGAGCAAGAAAACTCAAAAAAAAAAAGGGCAGAGCACGACCGCGGCGCCTAGTCGCTGTATACGATATTGTCGTCGTCCATGATCGTGGTGTTGATGAAATTCTGGAACATGGCCAGGATGGACGTCCTGTCCACGGTTCTATCGCCAAGCACGGCCCTCTTGAGGCGCCTCATATTGACCATGCCGGCCATATCATCGTCATCGGCTTCCTCCTCCTGACTTCCGTTGTGGTCGCCGTAGTAATCCGAGTCGCCATAATGCAGCGCGCCCTCTCTCGCCGAGCGCTCGACGTTGCTGTCTGTAGTCTGTTCGTCGATCAAAAAGTTCGAGCCCAAGTTGGTTTTGATGAGCCGCATGGACGTGATGCGAGCACTGTGCTCGTCGTCGCTTTCGTCGTTTTTATTGGATTGGCCTGATCCGGAAGGCACCGATTCGTCGTCCTCGTCCGCCTCCTCGGGCTTGATGAGCTTCAATTGGTTTGTGTTGTAACTGGCACAATACTTGCACTTGAGCCCCATCACGTGATACGAGCAGCTGCTTTTGCCCTTGCAGTCGTTGCAGCTGATGATGCACCGCCATTTATCGTAAGGGGCCGGCAACGGCAGCAGGCGGATTTCCTGGTCAAGAATGCGGAACTGCGTCTCGGTGTTGACCACGGTTTTTTTGCAGATCGGGCACCGGTACGAGTGCTTGATCATCTCGTCGTAGCACAGCTGGTGGATCAGGTGGCCGCACTTCATGAACACCACCTTGCTCACGCTGGTGAAGAGGTACTCGTTGCAGATCGGGCAGTTGCAGTGGGTGGTGTTGGAAACGCACTTGTGGTGTTCCCTCAAGTCGATCGAGAGGCAGATGTTGCACGTGTCGCAGTGGAAATAGTCCTTGCCGAGCCCGAGCCCGAGCCGGCAGATCCCGCACCGGCCGCAGTGGTAGATGTCCTTGGTGGCGTCATTGTCGTAAAGCACGCATTTCAAACAGAAATAGTTGGCCAACTCCTCCTCGCAGTGCACACAGTAGTTGGTGTCCGGCACCTGCGGCGTGTTGCACTTCATGCACAAGACGTGCCTGACGGCACTGCGCTCGAGCTTGTGGTCGTGGATTTCGGCGTCGTGGCAGAACCGGCACGTGAACCATCGGAGGCACGTGGGGCACTCGAGTTTGCAGTTTCTTTGGTAGTGCAGGCACCCGAGAATGTGTGCTGCGGCGTTGTGAAACGTCGGCTGCGTGTCGGCTTCTGTCAACACCACCTCGTCGTCATCTTCGTCCTCGGGCGCGTTTTCCAGAGACGCGTCCAGATCGATGTCAAAGTCGGGGCTTGGGTTAAAGTGGGGGTCAAAGTGGGGGTCAAAGTGGGGGTGAATGTTCTCTTGGCAACTGTCTTTCAGATGAGAACGGGGTACATCGAAGTGTTGGGAATCCGGGAGAATCTGCTGGGTTAAGGAATCCTGGGGCAGGATAATCTCGGGACCACTTTCGAGGCCATTCTCTTCTTCCACGCCAGGAAAACGTGTTGTGGCAGGATCCGAGATTCCCCCGCCAGGCCCTTCTCTAATCCCCTTCCCTCCTTCTTTAATCCCCTCCCCTCCCTCTTTAGTTCCTTTCCCTCCTTCTTTAATACCTTCCGCTCCCTCTTGAACTCCCTTCTTCTCCTTCATGTACTTATAATAGTTGCCCATCATCAACTTCGTCACGAGCTTGTTCTTCAGGTGCTGGCTCAAGTTGCCAAACGTGTGGATCCGCTGGATCTTCCGCCGGAGCGTGTCCTCCTCGAAAAAGTCGTCGAGCGAGTCCAAACAAGTGAGTGCCTCGGCCTCTTCTCGCGTGAGTTCGTCCACGCTATCCAAGTCCGTGTTGCTGCCAAAATCGTCCGACAAGATCCGCGCCATACGCCGCTTGGCCGGGTGTTTCCTCTTTGGGCGTCGGTTGGCCGTTGGCTGCAATACCCCGCTTATAGTATCTGCATCCGGAAGCACCAACTCGTTTACAAACGGCTGTTCCCGGTTGACAATCGCGCCAACGCCCACGGGCTCGGTGTCGCCGCCGAAATCCGCGTCTCGCACTTTATTTTCCGTCTCGTCGCTGATTTCGTCGTCTACTGGAAGCGTGATTGCCTCGTGGATTAGTTCCGTTATCGGCTGGAGCCGGTCGATGGCTGCTTGTAGGGACAAGCCCCCCCTCAAGTCGCCAAGAAAAGTGTTCATCTGGATCCTTGTCGCAAGCGACGTTTTGACCGAGTTGACGAGATTCGCCCGCAGCTCAAAACTGCCCCACAGATGCATGGCTTCCGAGCCGTTCGTGACGTTTTGCACCTGCTGGGAAATGTACTTCCGGACCTCCGCCAAGTCGAACGTGGGGAAACTCGCAAAGTTCGGGAGATTGGGGAGGTTGGGGAGGTTCGAGAAGTTCAGGAGGTTCAGAAGATTTGGAAGGTTTGAGAAGTTCGGAAGGTTTGAGAAGTTCGGGAGACTCGAAAGGTTCGAAAGCCCGCCGAGTGACGGGAAGCTTGGGAGATTCCCCGTGTTTATATACTCAGATAGCCGCGGGAGGTTGAACCGCCCAATCAGGTCCAAGTCCTCGGTAAACGAGTCCATATCGCTATCGCTGGCCGAAAAAGAAGGCCGCCGGGCCGTGTCGACGGAGTCTGGAAACGCCAGCATTTGTTTTACAGAATCCAGGTTCCGGTGCCGCCCATCTAGGGATAACTGATAAGAGGCGAGATCAAACCGTGGTGCTATTATCTGTGATGGCAAATGAAATCAACCGGACTACTTCAGTTGGCATCATCGCTGTGCAGGGTGCAGGTGCGATGTAGCTGGGCTCGGGCCTCGGAGAAGAGCCCAAAAAGCTCATGGCGCGGGAGCGAAACCTCGGTAATCCGGCGCGGGAGCGAAACCTCGGAAATCCGGCCCTCGCAATTTGACCGGTGAGCTGGCCACTACAGGACTTCCTTGGGTTTCACTAGTATTCCACTGCTTGCGCTCATGCGCCCGCTGAATGTATTTCAGTAGTGAGCCGGTGGGTCTTTGGTCAGAGCTGATAGTTTTACAGTTTGCGAGAATCTTGCCTGGAATTGTCTAGTGTCGATGAACGACTACTGGTGTCGTTATCGCTTTGAGAAATTAGTAGATTTACTTCGATGTCTGTGAGCGAACAGAGTTTTGCTTCTATGGCAGAAAGTTGTGACTCGCTTGACAAAGGACATATGTTCTCATTTTCAAGAATTCATCTTATTGCAAAAACACCATGATTTAACCGGGACCTTGAAGCAGTTTCACTTGCTCAATCAAAGCCCAACAACAAACGCGGGTGAGTGCACTGAAAATATCCGCAATATAACACTTATGGCCAGATCAAGTAATTTGTGAGGGTAGAGTACTCCAAAAATGAAAATGTTAGGAGACTTATGGAAGTCTCCCTTCAGACAGTCTTTGTTTCAAACGAGATCAAATTTCAAAGTGTTCTTTCCAAGATTTTGTCAAAAAGCGCCGCCGCATTTTCAATTTTGAAGCAGAAATGGGCACCTGTGGAGAGATTTTATTATGAGAGGCGCCCCAGAATTCTTCTTCTATTCTATCTTCAATTGGTCGAGAGTTGATTCTCTGAGCCTGTAACCTTTCCAGAATTTCAGCAAAGACAAGGTCGCCTCGGATGAAATCATTGCAAGCACAAGATTGCTCAGCTTGCATCAGGCTTCAAGGGCTTCACTGTAGCAGTTAGTCTCGAGAATAAAACCGCAGAGTTGAGGGGGCTTTATTAGCTTTATTTTTCTTTCAGAACCTTAAGTGACTCATCGATTTCCCGACATTACTCTCTTTTCATACATATATTCAGTCTATTGGCTTTGTTTTAATTGTCTCCCACGGTACAGTTGGTAAATCTAGCTATCAGAGACGAGGGCATACGTAGAAGTAGACACTAACTCAACTATTTTAATCTTTTCTAGCTCATATTTTACTTGAAAAGCCATAGGTTTATCCTATGCTATAGATTATTCGATCAAGTGTGTCACAAGGTGAAATCCCTGTTGTACACTATCATGCTATGTCTCACCCTCAAGCAAGGCGAAACACCGGGTCGAAAATAAATAGCAAAACACTTGGTTTTGAATTTTGTCAGGCTCGCATGGAGAACATAAGTTATGACTCTCCTTTAGCTCTGATAAAAGATTTTACTAATTCGAAAAAGAGAAGTAGTTCTGCTGCTTGGGGCCAAGTGGTTTCACTCCTTGAGGATCTGTCCAGGGTACGTCTTTTTTTTAACGGAATCCTTTTGAGGACTATAAACTGAAGAATAAAATGTATTTATTGTGTTTTAGACTTTGAAAAATACTCGTATGTCATTCGTTAAATCATTCGAGTTTGTGAATTATGGTAAAATTACTCGGCAATAAGTTGAAGGAAAGACACGGGCGAGGCGGCGCTTGTAAGTAAAGTCTTAGAGAGTTGTAATAAAGAGCCAGGAATAGCGGTGTATCGATATCTGGTCTCTGACACTCGAGCCAATTGGCTTCTTCTTTATTAGTTATCCATTTACTTGACTTTCTCATTTTCTCACTTTCTCACTTACTCACTTATTTAATTATCTAACGTCCTTGGCTTAGCTTTACATCAGGCCAACATTTGTCTTAGCGCCTGCAATTTGTGAAATTAGTATCATTGAAATCCCATTTAAACGCTTAGAAGTAACAAAAAAGTCAACATCTGACTGAGGCTAATTGTAGTAGGACCTTCTAAGAAGTCCTGTTTTTCCACATATTCAACACGTGCTTTTGCGTTTCTTGCGTGGCTGTGAGATATTTTGCCGCCCTTGCCAACTCCATTGTCCAAGAGGGATATAACAATCTAAAGCGTCGGCTATACGTTCTTTAGATCTTTTTTCTTTTTTGCTCAACCTCGCATCGCTAATGTCTCAACTTTCCTCGGTATAACCCCGACCATTCACCATTTTAACTCATTTGGCACTCAAGGCTTTCTACACTTTCAGCTCTATTTTTTTTTTATTTATTTATTCTAAGTATATCGTATATAAATGTTTATCTAAGTAAGATCGTAAGGATTATCAGGCTTTTATATTAGAGTCCGGTGTCAAATCTTTGATCACATTTTGTCTCTAGCCCCGTGCCTTTTTCTTAGACTTAGACCGCTTTGATCTTTTTCTTTGTCTCTTTTTGGAAGCGGCGCTCTTCCCCTTTTTACTAGCGTTTTTTCTCTTCACAACAGCTTTGCTTTTTCCATGAGAGCCTAGACTTGTGGACTCAGCACTATCTTCTACGTTTCGAGAAATTGTATGGTGTTCCAATGGGCTTGCCCCAAATGGATCATCCACACGAGTCTTAAGCCGCTCAAGCTGCTCAAATAGACACATTTCTCTTTTCACATAGTCGATTTCTTCATGCATCTGTCTCATCTGCTCCAAGTTGGTGTTGCTGTTTGAAGTTAAAAGTTCTACGCCATTTGTCAAAAGGGCCTGGATCTCTTCGATCTCTGCGTGACTATGCCACTCGGTATGGGCCTCGTACTCATAAACGTGAGTATAATGGTGGACATTGGCGGCCCTGAATATCCCTTTTGTTGTGTTAAGCTCGTGGAAAGCAAAGTACTTACCCAAGAGTCTTTCTCTAATAACCTTGATTTTGGCCATTCCAGCCGTGATGTCTGCAACTCTCGAGCCAAACCCATTCTTGATATATTGCAACTTCGCCTGGTGGTCAGAAGCTGTGGTTTGCAATTCTGACATTTCAGAGCAAACTGAGTTGATTTTAGCTTGCCAATATAAGAAGCTATAACGTTCATCGGTCGCTAAATTATGGCCAATTATTGAGACCACGTTCATAATTCCAGCCGCCAAAGAAGCAGACTCAGCCTGCGCTTTTCGGAGCCCCAAGATCTCATCCACTAGAAGCGTGAGCTTGGCATCCATTGGCTGAACTACGTTTTTTGTCAAGTGTAGAAACACCCGGCGGTAGTCTTTCACTACTCCAACCAATGTCTCTTTTTCCTGGTCGGATATTGGGTTCAGGTCAAGAAATAAGGTCCTTTCATCAGAAGAAGCAGTTTTCATTTGTGCTGGGTTTTCCTCTTGGAGCTGTAGAAGCAACAAGCTCGTTTTTGTCCATGCGGCAGTGCTTGCAAAAAGGTTCTCTTTGCAAACTCCAGCCAAATCCTCCGAAAGTTCAGAGATTTCTGTTGCGTCTTTAGATTTCCAGTCAAGGAGATTTTCGACTATAGCGCCGTCTTCATCGCTGCTAGGGGATTCTGGGTAGCCTATTGTGGGGTCCCTGTTGTCCAGAATTTCAGTGTGCTTGTTGGCAAAGGCCACTGTTTTTCCTGTCGTTTTTGTGGCACTAGCCAGAAGGCAAATGCCAATATTTTCCTTCGAAGAGATGTCTGGTTTTTTTAAGCAAGATCTGAGGGGTTTTGGAATAGAGCCGTCAGATGTCTCGTTGTCCTTCATTTCCATCGTATTTGAACCGTCCATCTCCAGTTCGAAAGCAACGCTTTCCTCGTTTGAAAAATCCAAGCTTTTCTCAAAAGGCTTAGAATCTACATTGTTTCCTTTCTGGTGGAGCACCGGAACACTTGGCCAACTATCGGTGTCGTTTTCTTCATCTTCGCCAGAAAAAGAAGGGTATAGCAAATTGGACGCGGCAAGTTGAGAAGTGCTCAAAACAAGTTCCGAAGACTCCAGCCTCTCTGTATCCTCATCATTAAGGCTTTCCTGATCCGGTTTTTTCTGAATCATAGCTCCCTGGTTCTGGCTTTGCTCCGAGGCACCATCCATCAAATGAATTCTCTCATTTGCAGCCACAAGACCTTCTTTTGTGAGGCCCCAGATTTTTGAGCTATCTGGATCATTTCGGGTATTCTTTCCGGTAGAGTTTTTTCTCTCCAAATTTTCTTTTTCATTTTTTTTATCATCAAGAGACTCTTTTGTGGTTTCATTCACAGTTCCATCTCTCGTCTTTATACTTTGGGCTCCTGGTGGCCAAGTGGGCGCGACATCACAAAGCGCAAATTCAAGCGCAGCGAGAACGTCCGTGTCGTTCCACTCGGGCGCGACATTCTGGCCTGCACCCAACAGGACGACTGTCCCGATGGAGTCCCCCATTTCCGCGCGGTGTGCCTCGCTCATATCTGCACCAACAACTTCGACTTCTAAACTAAGTAAAGGGCCATAGTCAGAGCTCCTTAAACCAAGCTCAGGAAACTCGAAAGGTAAAAGCCCACTTTCGTCTGCCTCGCCATCTCCTGTTTGTCTTGAAATGCACCTCAATAAGGGCGTTCCATTCTGTAAATATTCCAAATCCAAAATTTCCTTGGCTGAACCGTGGCTGTGCAAAGTCAGAATACCTGTAGCTAGCGAATCTAAATCGTGACTTCTAGACCAGCTCAAGCCAAAGCTATCGTCAAGGATATCAGTCACGCTTCTGCAAATCTGAATTTCGGGGGTCCTTTCAAAGTCTCGGGCTTCGGGGGCAGCTAAAAAAGTCCTCAAGGCAATTGGCTCAACTCCGCTTGTTTCTACAGCCATTAAGACCTCTTCGTCTTCATCTCCTTCGTCTTCATATTCTTCGTCTTCGTATTCTTCGTCCTCATATTCTTCGTCCTCATATTCTTCCTCATTTCACTTTTGTGGCTTTGAAATCTCGGTGCACAACTTTGTGCACGGCTTTGTGAAGTTGATCCGATAACTCCGCTGGCTTTCAAAGTGCTCACAAGCTTACTGGTCATTGTTTCGATCGATTGAGCCTTGAAAACCGGTTTGGTGGGCCGGTAAGAATCAGCCTCAGCGCATGTGTAAGCACGCTCTTCATACTCGCTTTCGTCGCATGGTTCATACAGAAGAAAGAGAACCAAGGCCATGATGTAAGTCAACCCTTCGTTAACATAAGTTGTAGCCAGTTGCTTGATATGAGCCCGTAAATGTCTTTGTTTGTGTTTCCTTGCGACGAATGGAAACTCGGAAGAGAAGATACGGCGAAATGCCGAGGCAATTTGGGAAGAAGATGCCAGCAACTGTGGACTAGGCAGTTCAAGGGTATCAGACTGGCTTTCCGAGAGCTCACTGTCATTATCTTCTTGACTTTCACTTCTGTGATCTTCAATAAAAGAGCCAATCTTCAGCTCTTCAAGCGGCTCTTTTCTTGCAACAGCGGGGGTCTGAGACCTAAACCATTTGGGCCGGTGGCAGAACTTCTTTCTCATAGAGCTGAGCCTAGTTCTCAGTCTCAGTCTCTTACTAGGCTTGGGCTTAGGTCTCAGATGAAGTTCACTCCCGAAACTGGCACGCCTGCTGGTTGGGGATTGTGCCAATGTCTCAGACCGACGACTTCCTATGTTCTTAAAAACGTGGAAACCAATTGGTGGGCCGTCTGAGGATACATTGTAATTCATGACGCTGAATTCTCTAGAAGCTAAAGAAGCCCTTGACGAGGCTTCGACCCCATAGAGGTCTGCGCCCACGTCAGAATCAGCGGCAAAGAAAAACAGAGCGAAAAGTGGGTGGATTTAATTGAAGTTGGGCTGAGTCTAATGTGCCCGACGGATATTATATTTCGGGGATCTGGGGAAAAAAATTAAAGGGGACCGGTGTGTGCTTTCTCAAAACGTTCGGGTGTGTTTCAAGAAGAATAGTGTGATGAAGAGAATAGTTGACGTGAGATTTTGCTGCCGTTTTTGTGTTTGTGCTGGATAATGTTTGGCTCTTAACTCCGGGCTTAAGAGTCAAAGTGCGGTTGAGACGATCATCCACGGGGACTTCTTGAGGTCAGGGGTAGATATCCGGAGAATTCCAGTAATTTTGCAAAATTTCCAGCTGCTAAGAAAGCAGAAAACAGTTGAGCATTAACGATTTCGATTTTTCACTATAAAAAATGTATTGAAGTGACTTAAAAAGGTACTGTTAACACCGAACTTAGGAGGCCTGCGCAAAGGGGCGGCTTAGTATTTTGCAGCCGCAGCCCGAAAATAGAGAAGCCAGGAGTAATATGCAGTCAAGTACCCTGTTTAACCTGTGGAACTGACGCAGCATATAAGTGAAACACCTGTACATCTGAATTAGCTGCAGTGTAAGGAGAATCATGAAAGCTAAACTGTCGATTATTTTCCATATAGCTAACCTCGGATACGGAAGCGTTACTTGAGATTGATGAACTAACCTCAGGTGAATCTGCAGTATCTGGGTCAGAAGAACCAGCCGCAGCTATGTTCTTTTTATCTGGTTTGGAACGACGTTTTGAAGATCCTTTAGCCATGATAAGAGTAATATCAGACTAAGATAAAGTAATAAATTTGAGTACTCTTAAAAGATTAAGGAAGAAGGAGTAGTATTGTTAGGTGACGAGTGGCTCCATTTGTACGCACGGCGTTGAACAATGTCTTTAACCCGTCTATCTCGCGTATTTCCGGCCCTTGCTCGAGTTTCCTCGTGAGAGTCGCAGGACCTATAAAAGGGAGCTCCTAGCCGCCGTGGCTAGCCCCCTTTTTAGGA
>JAKUBE010000320.1:0-13541 GCA_030674755.1 Metschnikowia henanensis | reverse complement strand
AGGACGCGTGCGAGACAAAGCTCTTTGGGCGAAAGAGGCAATGATTTCCAGAGAACGTCTGCAGTCATGGATTCAAATTTTCTCTATTGATGCGGATGAATGTGAGTACAGTAGAGGCAAAGCTGTCAAACGGGAAGGCTGCAAAAACTGGGCTGAAGATAGGCAAAATGAATGAAGAAGAGAAAGGTTCTGGAAAATGGCGATGATAAAAATTGGCCCAATGCGGTATGGTGATTGGCGTGCACATTGCCATCGCGTCCCTGCGCGCTCACCGCGATGCATATCGCGACGCGGCTCGATCCGAACAAGGCTGTTGCCGGCAGATCCTCTCTTCCTGTAATATCGATCAGATACCTCATAATCAGGAAACCACACAGTTCTCCTCTTCTAGTCGCTTGATATATGGAGGAGGCCTGTCCCATCTGCTCACGGAACTTTCCCGTCAAGTTTCTCGAACGACACGTGAACTCGTGCTTGGACACTTCCGAAGTCGCTTCCTCTGATCCGGAGATCAAGCACCTGAGCCCCGTTGCCACCCAGGATATCGAGGCAAAACTGCAGAATGCTTTTGCTGCTCTTGGATTGAAAGCGGATTCCTGGAAATCTGCAGCGGACAAGTCAAAGAAGGGCGGCGCTACATTGACAAGCATCCTTCTCGCGGAGAAGCGCTTGAAACGTCGCCAGGAGGAGCTTGAAAACCGTATACGGAAGAAACAAGCCACACGAGATCACACTGTTGCGGTTTCTCTACCTGAGAAGCTTTCAGAGAGTGTGCGGACAGACGATCCCGTCAACTCAGAGGCTCCCACACAGTCAAACGAAAGCCTTGTGAAAACCGAGGCTAGTGAGGAAAGTTTGAACAAATCACAGAGTTCTGCTTCCTTTATTTTGAACAATGATTTACAGACTCAGCAGCAAGATGGCTCGAAACCTGGAAGTATCAGTACAGCTGCTGACTCTGCTAGACAACGGTGGAAGCACGAATTCATGCAGCTAAAGCGAGAGGCAGACCTTCCCTTGGCACAAAGGCTACGACCGAGATCGCTTAGCGATTTCCACGGCCAGGAGAAGCTTGTGGGTGAGAACGGTATTTTGCGCAACCTCGTTGAGGCCAGCCAGATCCCGTCATTTATATTATGGGGCGTCCCTGGTGTGGGAAAAACCTCTCTTGCCCGGATTATCTCCTTGACATCAAACCACAAATTTGTAGAGCTTTCAGGCTCTGACAGTAGTGCAAAAAAGCTAAAGGAGGCGTTTGCTAGTGCCGAAAGTGATAAGCACCTCACAGGGCAGAAGACAATATTGTTCTTGGACGAAATACACCGCTTTAACAAGGCCGTACAGGATCTTCTTCTCCCTGTCATAGAAAAAGGAATCGTCACGGTTATTGGAGCCACCACCGAAAATCCGTCATTCACTTTAAACAATGCCTTGCTTTCGAGAATGCACACTTTTGTCATGGAGCCGCTTCCCCACGGTGCACTCGTCAAGATTCTCAATAAGGGGCTTTTGTTGATCAACAAAACTAGAAAAATCATCCATGGTCTCCATCTCATCGCGATGAGTAAAGACGCAGTGGATTATATTGCCACTTTGAGCACCGGCGACTCGCGTGTAGCTCTAAACATTTTGGAGTCTATAAACGCGTACTTGTCAGGTTTGCAATTCAAGGCTATTCAGCGACTAGATGAAGATCTGGAGAAGCTAGATTTGCCGGACAAAATCGGAGTTGTACAGGTAACCCTCGAAAAGCTCAAGCCTCTCCTAAGCACGCGCAACTTTCATCAGATGTACGATAAAACAGGCGACAATCATTACGACACAATCAGTGCTTTTCATAAATCTGTCCGGGGATCAAATGCAGACGCGGCGGTGTTTTATTTGGTGAAAATGCTTCGTGGTGGCGAAGACCCTTTGTTCATTGCTCGCAGAATGATTGTGATTGCAAGTGAAGACGTGGGTCTTCGTGACTCTTCCTGTCTTCCTTTTGCCATTGCGGCCATGGAGGCGATTCAATTTGTCGGTATGCCTGAAGGAGAAATTGTGCTAGCGCACTGTGCTGTTAAGTTGGCCCGTGCTCCAAAATCCACTAAATCTTATAGAGCTTTGCGCAAGGCGCAAGGTATACTTTCTGAAAACCCTGAGATCAGCAGAATTCCCATTCCAATGCACTTGAGAAATGCGCCAACCAAGCTAATGCAGGAGCTTGGATATGGAGAGACATACAAGTACAATCCAAACTTCAAACATGGGCTTGTGAGCCAGGAGTTCCTTCCATTGGAGATCCGTGGAACGAGACTTGTTGAGGATACGCATCTTGGCATTTCGATAGACGATGACGTGCATTCGGACCTATACGCAAAAGCGGATGACGAAGAAGAAGACTATCAGAAGTTCAAACGTCTTCGGAGAAAGGAGTCGGCACATCTCACAGCCAAAAGAAGAAAACAGGCCAAAAAGCAAACTGTCGCAGATCGCTTGGGCCTTCTATCGTCGCCCGTCGAAAGGCTTGCTAGCTATGATGAGAACTTGAGTCCACATGCCCAGCCTGAATACTTTGATGGTACTGAACATGTTTCTGAAGCGGAGGACGCTGGGGCGAGCAACGTTGTGAACTGCTCGTATGATGAGTTTATCAGGGAAATCTAGTCGTCTTTGTCAATGCCTGAACTGACATAATGACCCCTCAACGTGGTAGGGAATCGCTCCGGTCATTTGGCGTCACTTCTTCAATAGACAGTTGACCACTTTCGATCTGTGAGCTGATGGCTTGTGGCTTGCTGATGGTACTCCCTTCATACTCCTGCCCGCCAATGTAAGGTACTCCATATGGATCATTATATGGATAATTGTACTCTCTCTGTGCCTCTTCACACAATTGTGTCGGCCAACTAATGGCTTGAGTGCTGGCCCTGTTATCGGCGACAATCGTACGAACTCTTCGATTTGCAAGAATTATCAAACCGACAAACAAATATAAAACCCAAACCGCGACAAATGCCGTGGCAATGAAAAACTCTTTCCACAAAGCTTTCTTGTGCAACTTGATGACTTTCTGAACTGCAGCGATAATGTTATCAGTGGCTCTCAGCTGTACGCTTGACACGTCTGGGGCCGAGTCTTGGAAAAGCTTTTCCATTGAAGCTTTGTCGAGCGAAGGAGAGTCAAAGACAGTGTTTCTTTCAATCCATTGAAAACCTTCCTCTATAGAATCCACCTTTCGACCGATGGTGCAGTATATTATGGTACGAAGCGGGGCCGCGAGAAAAGAAGTACCGAAAACGGTGCTGATAGTGTTGTTAACGGAGGATTGAAAGAAGTCGATACCATCAATGATCGCAGATGAAGTATTATGAATCGAAGAGAACAACGCTTGATTCACCTCATCGACTGCGCTGTCTAGAGAAGCTTGCGCGTCATCTAAGTAATTAGCGAACTGGTCAACGAGATGAGCTTTTGTGTCGGGTGAGACTACTCCATTCTTCAGTATCTGTTTCAAAACTTTTGCGGCCTGTCGTATGGTGATAAATTGGAGAAGAACCACGAGCCAGCCCAATAGTCCTACTAAGAGGCACATCCTCAAATTAGCGGTGTTCAAGTAAGAATACAACCATTGGACCTCCGGAGTCCACTTTCTTGTAAAGATTGCCATCAATCCGTGATCGTACTGACCAATGCTATTCCCAATTCCAATAGGGTCGTCTATTCCCGCAAGAGCCACATACAATCGGGACCGTTTTCTCATACGGAAGTACGCAAGAACCCAGTTAGTCACGGCATACAAGACAATGGCGATACAGAGGCCGAGAATGATATAATCAACTAGAGACCTAGTGACATCGATCGCGTCTTCTAAGATCACTTCGATGTCGTCGCATAAACTAGACGTTGCATTCGAGGTCTGAATCAGCCGATCTGCTTCAAGTTTGAAAGACGTGAACCTCGGAAGCACAGTTAATTGAGTCGAGTTCGGAAGCAGAAACGAGTCGTTTAAAGTAAAGTTGAACGACGTATTCGCGAGATCTTCAGTGAGCTCCGTGATGGGATAAGTGAGCAACGAGGATACGTTTGAGAGTACTTCCTCAAAGTCAGGGACTTCATTCGCTAAACTGTCGATCTCGCCTATCCAGGTGGTTGGTATCGTAATGTTGGACAAGGACGACACTGTCAAATTCACCTTGTTAATGCTGGATTTGACACTAGACTTGTCCGAGGAAGTAAAAAGCGACTCCACTGCACTGACCGCAGAGGTCACAGTATTGATGACTGAGGACAAGCCTGAAAGCGCAGAGTTGAATTCCTTTAAAACAGCATTGATCGCCTTTTGGACTACCTTGGTGATATCTTCCAAGATTTCGGAGATAAGCTCTAGGGTGCCTTTGATAGCTGCCGTTATTAGACATGTCAAGGTGCCCAAGTACAACTCTAGTAGAAGCGAGACAATGCTCTTGGCCACTTGAGCCAGCAAGTATACCAGTTTTTGAACGAGAGTGTGGAAGTTTGCCGCTAGTGTTTGGAGTACCAGAGTTGTGATACGAGACATTTGAGCCGGGGCCTGCTCCCATTCGTTGGCGAGAAGTTCCAACTGTCGACAGAGCGGGACGCTTGATTCTCTCACAACAGAAATCATCGATATCAACGCAGTGGAAAAAAAGTATACCTTTAGTGTGGCTAGAACCAAAAATATGACTGTTTGGTCAAGCCAAGCTTGCAGAAGAGTCTCTGCTAAACTCAAATAATGACGCATCATGGAACAGGACTATGCTCCAGGTAGAATGAAATTGGATGCAAAGCGTGGGTTTTGATGAAAAGGCTTGATCACAGTTGGCTCGAATAAATCTAAGAAGAAATGTGTTACAAAAAGATCTACTTCTTCGTTATTCTTAAAGCGGTCGATTGTAGCCGCTTGCAGCCAAAGCCATGTGCAGCCAAGTGCCGTGTTTCATGATGGTTTGATGCTGAAACACGAATGGACCTTTCTTGCAACAGATAAAAAACAATGGTGCTAGAACATAGAAAAGTCTCACTCCTCTTGTTACATGCCTTTATATTTGTAGACTTTTTTTTTCGATCCATCTATTGTTTTAAAAAAATTCGGGCATGATCGATTTCGATCTGGTAATTAAGCACGCCGTACCAGAGTCGAATGTGACCGACGCGTCTGACTTATTACGCGTACGAAATGCCAAGCTTCGTACATCTAATTTACGGTTTTGTGCCCCACGCAAATTTGGTCTTTTTTGATCTTAGAGATTCAAGTTTTCTCCCATTAAAGCAGCGGCACCCTGAAGTAAACAAACACCCGCAAAGCCTTACTTATCGTCAATTTTCTTTTGCGTCCCAACACCTATTCCTTGAGATGCACTGGGAGTGCACACAGCGTGGTGTCCGTTCAAGATCTCCCGTGTCGAGGGCAACGAAAAACAACCCACCATAAACGCTCGCACGTTCTACTTCACAACGCAGATCCAACCCACTAAACAAAATGGCACAAGAAGCTAAAGAGGAACCATCCGAAACCCACATCAACTTGAAGGTCAGCGACGGCGCCGGAGAGATTTTCTTCAAAATCAAGAGAACCACGCCCATGAAGAGATTGATGGATGCCTTCTGCAAAAGACAGGGCAGATCTCCTGACTCCATCAGATTCTTGGTTGACGGAACACGTATCCACCCAGACGCGACTCCACAAGAGATGGATTTGGAGGACGGTGATGTCATCGAGGCTCACAGGGAGCAAACCGGCGGGTGCATGTAAGAGTAGCAAATATACGAGATCGATCATAACATGTACTGTAGTTTTGTGTAGTATTTAGGTTCAAGGTGATGAGGTCATGAACAGAAGCCGGAATTACCAGGGATTAAGGGCACACTTTAAGTAACGCCGTGATTGCCCGCTCAATGGGTTCTGTGCTTCATTGTGTCTGCGTTGAGTAACGCTGTTGACACAAGTACACGCCTCTATTTAATGTTTCATAATTAAAAATTCGAGACTTTGAATTTCCTCACTTGTACTCCTGAATAAGCAGCCTATCCCGTTCTTCATAACTTATCCGGAATAGATCGCGTGATTAATGGTTCTCAGTCTCATGTTGGTATATTCAAGAGTCATAGGGGAAAAAAAAAAGGAACAAGGGTGATCATCCTGGGATGAAAAGAGAAGACGAAATCTCAGCGAAGCCGATTATACGCTTGTGAGAGTTTGTAAAGTAATTCGAGGATGTCTCGTCAAAGTTTGCCTGCGATAGCTCACCAGGTGGCTAAATATGAAAACAATCCAGATTGCCATACGAGCATGGCTGGGACTTTCATGATTCAGAATTTTCAGGTTAAGCATTTTTGTATTACGTAGTTCCATGTTAGTAGTCGAAAAACAGAACACGCTCTTCGCTCAAAACCTTCGGTTTGTGAGCCCCTTGAGGTTAACCCCGCACGCTACTAAACAAGGGTTATTTCACACAATCGTGACACCAGCTAAGTCTTGAAAAAAAGCAAAGCAAAAATACGGCCAGAGAGTCGGTATCGATGAATCTGTGGGTTAAAAAATGCTTAGTTTTTGTCCCACTAAGCGCGTTGACATAGCAATATTCAGCCTTGCAAATAGTAATTATTCCCGGCCCTTCGGGGAGTGAGGATAAGAATAAAGAGGTATCAGCATGCCCCTTGAGGAGCAAGTTATGAATTCTTTTTCTCCTCCTGAACTTGCCAAGTCCTTTTACCATTTGTTACGTGAGATTCTTTCAAATATTTATGATGTCTCAGCTCCTCTGCTAGTAACACCTTTAGCCTGTCTCCTCTATCTAGACCGAGAGAGAGTTAGATGCACTTTTTTGCGCGCAAGACAGGCGACAGGATGGAGATCGGATGGGGAGAATCAGATATCACGCGCGCTTTTCGAAAGCGTATATAAGGTGAAGGGCGCCCTCCACCCATTGTTCGATATCTAATCAACAAGTGATTGTACTACGTGCTAAATTGGAACAAGACAACCTTTAAACAGTTCACAACAAGTACAAATATATTCAACCCGGACCATGTGTAGATCGGCTATTTGCGGCATCTGCCAGCATAAATCTTGGACAGGCTGTGGAGCTCATATTCCCAGCGTCATGAGCATCACGGCCAAGAGTGATTGGTGTACATGCGAGCCAGTGGACAGCTCCTCAGACCCAGCGTATCCTCCAAAAGCGGGCACTGGATTCGGCAAGACGCGCTCCAAATAATAGGTTTTTATTGCTGAACGGATGAAAAGGTCTAAGAGCAAGAGAGTGTTTGTTTTTATTGTTTTATATGTCAATATGGTGTGTGTACGGCGGGGGAGAAATGTTTATAGGAATTGAAGGGAGGTTGGAATCAGCGTAGTGCAGATAATAGGGCGTAGCATAGACACAAGACGGGTAACGGTCGGCGCAGAAAACTGTCGGGCTCCAGAGCCCACACAATGCTTTGGTACGGGCGATTTTCCAGAATCAGCGTTTATTTGCACATTCAGCTCCTTTTTATCCTTTTGTATATCGCTTCGTGACATCCCAGCCACCAACGAGAACGCGCACAGTGGGGATATACAATTTCCGGGTCAACGCCCTGCGGGCGTTTCGCGCCGGTTGGTTCGCGCACACCCCGCAATCGCTAAAATCTGCCCCACGGAGTTCATTTCTAGAAGCTCCGTGAGCACAGCATGCACGAGGACAAGAGGCAACCCCATTCCAGAGCAACAATAAAAAATGCCGTGCGCCTGTTTCACCTCCAACAAGCGAACATTCACTCCGCGAGTTTCTTGATACTTGAAGGAAAAGATGAAACCCCTTTCAAAATTATTACGTTTCTGTCCCTAGTTGTGATGTTTCTATGTAATGAGCATTCTCGGCCCCGAACACGCATCCTAGCGCGGCCTGCGCTTTGGCTCGAATCGAAACATTTGTCACACTGACCGCCGGCTCCCCGCGACGTTGGCGTGCTCTGTGCAGTACCAACATCATTTCACCTTGCTGTATTCACTATTCAACCGTCACGACTTCTTGCCCGGTGGGGCACGCTGAGTCTGGCATAATCTGAGCAATTTACAACATAACCAAAATCCCTTTTGTTTTGACACGTACCTGCCACTGCTGTCATAAATAGTTTTCCCCTTCTCCAGCCGAAATTCCACATTTCTTTTTAAATACCTGCCTTGCTGCCTAGTGCTAATAGCTGCATAGAGTTGAAAGCGCCCGATCTAGTGGAACACGTTTGAAAAGAGTTCGGTTCAAGGCACCCATTTCTGTGTTGATACCTTTGAGTCTATTCACAATTGAAAATCAAATCTGTTTGGACTCTTGAAATCAGCTCTTTTACTGGACCAGCACTTTCTCAAAACGGCACGTTGTCTGATCCTCGGTCTATACTCTATAGACGATTTACCCTGCGTTTTCTATATCAATTACTGCCACCGAATGCAAAATGAGCCTCCATTACCCCGATTTCTTGAATGAAAGTGTCTCTCTATCTCTGTCACGTGCTCCAGCGCCACCTTCTGCAAATGACCAACGTGAAACATACGACTTACAAGGGAATACAGCCGCAACAGGCGCTCAATTTGCGTTTTCCGAGAACCTGGCGTCAAACTTCCGTAATCCGGATTTCACAAACCTTCTCAATTCGAAACTCGCTTTGTTGGATCTGCAACAAGATACGGTCTCGCCGCTTCAGAACACGTTTGCTGGTCTGCCTCGGACCACCTTCTCGACTTTTGGAAATACAAGCAATTATGGCCAGTTTGGCTCTTCTCGCTTTCCGTATGACGAGGGTCTACCCCGGGACTCGTTTATCTTGCCCCGTGAACTTCAAGGCGGAATTGGAAATATCTCCTCTAGGAGACCCAGTTATGCTGCCGAGTCTTTTACCCGTAGTGGGCCCGCATTCAATGCCATGCCCCAAATAAACCCACCTGCTTCTACAAACAAGACGTCGTTGGCCTCTTTTGCTGCAGCCAACAACTTCTCCAAAAACCACAACAACAATGCTGCTTACGATCAGCTCGCAGACTCGTTTGGAACCTTCAGTCTCAATTCGAACTTCTGGGACTTCCAGGCTAGGAGACCTTCTCAATTGGTTGATTTCCAGCCTCAGATCGCTCACCAGCAAGGCTACTATGGAACCCAATATGAATCGTTCACGCCTCAATCGGCGCAATATCTACCTTTTTTGGGACGTGACCAAAATGACGGCCGCAGCCAGCTCGGTCCTAACTCCATTACGCCTGCTGGCTTCCAAAATGGCCAGCAGTACGCACCAAACAACAACAACAACAACAACAACAACAACCCAAGCTATCAAATGAAGCTAGACAATAAACTCATCTTGAGAAACCAGCAGATATTATCGACTGCCGAATTGAGGGCATTATACACATCGGTGTCGCGATACTATCAGGACAAAGAAATCAGCCGGGATATCGTGAGGAAACTCAAAGGGTTGGTGACCAAGGACGCCATCAGAAATTTGATAGCCTTCATCGAGAACCTCAACAATCTCAACATCAACAACAAAATACTCTGTTTGGTTATAAACAAAAACGGGAAGTTGGACCTTCTTTCCTATCCCACCAACTCAAACCTTGCTCTTCAGAATGGCGATATGGTGGTTGTCGATGGAGACCGGGGCAAGGATTTAGTGATGGTTCTCGAGCCTCTAGTGTCGCTAGAAATGGCGATTCTCTTCAACTTCTTGAAAAAAATAGAGCACTTGCGCTCTCTCACTATCGTCGACAAGCACGGCAGCTCTTCTGTGAAAAACAGCTATTGGTCAGGTGCACATTCGACAGATATCGACGCGTCTACTATCGTGAACAGTCATCTGACTGACGACAACGAGTTTATCATAAATTTGCCCACCAAGCAAGTACTCAGGTTTGCCACGCCAAAGGAGATCCAGAAACTAGCCGAGAAGTTTTTGGAAGAAAAGAAGGCGTTTGTCATATGCTACAACAAGATCAAGGAGTTGAATTTGCAAGATAGCTTGGCGTTGGTCAACGTGGAGTATCAGTTTGACTTCAAGAAGTTGATCTTCTACTACTTTGCCAAATTCAAGCGAATTGATTTCCGCGACTTGATCAAAGAATTGTTCAAGATATACAAAACGCGGATTTGGCTCTGTGCGGTGTTACCGTATGATCAGCCCGAACTCTACACGGAAAACAAATCTGGGCTCAAAGATCCTAGCATTGCCACGGGAAGAATTCCAAAAGAATACGACGTGCCCGGCGAGAAAATGATGACGTTTTCCGTGGAAGATTTCAACAGGATATCGTCCCCCAGCTATTTCCACCTGCGAAATATGCAAAACTTGATAGACAATTTGGAGGACGATATAAGAGGCAAATTCTACGGCTTCAACAAAAACGAACGTGCCGCGGAGACGGCGCGCCCCGAAGGGCGGCGGAAGTCATATGTGATTCAGCCGAACTTCGATCCGTTTCGAGAGACGAAAAAATAATATTGGGGTGCTAATAAAATTGAGGCAAGCGCGGATGCCGGCGACTCGTAGGGCTTCAATCACGGACAAGTATAGAACAATGGAAAATAAAAGGCAATCGTTGAAGCAATGCGCCAGCCTCCAGGAATAATTGATTGGTGGGATTTAACCCAGAAACAATTGCTTAATATGGAAATTGAAAAGAAAAAAATAAAGAAAAAGAAATAATAGAGTGAAATCTATGTGCCTTTTGAGATATGCCCGCAATGAGCATGTGACCTGCAATGATCGACACATCCCCAGATATTATAATACACGAAGTCGATTCGAACGTAACTCAGACTTGGACTCCATTCGCCTGAACGGACTTAAGCTATTCTCGAAAAGCATCTTCGTTATCATTAGATTATTTGTATAAACTTGCATTGTGGGGAAGCGCTCTGCTGCTTATCTGCATGCACTAGACCTCTAAACCCTCGCTCTGGAGTCTTAGCAGAGCAACGTATCTAGTTCCAAGAAAACAGCCGAGACCAGTGTCTAACGTTTTGGATTCTCGATTCAAAACAGACGTTGCCTCTGGAAAAAGACCTTCACAGCGAATCTTTCGGAACCGGAACTCTGAACCAAACCCCCGCAATTCGCAACCTCAAAAACGAGTCCCAACCCTCTGACCTTCGGATGCTTCTCTCGACATACTTCAAGCTGAACCTGTTCCGGCGGTATTTGCCGGACTGGCTCACGACAGGCGGGATGTTTGCGTATTTTTTCTTGGTGGCAGAGCACGCCATGCCGTTCAACCGGCAGTTTAAATTGAACGACCAGACGATTCAACACCCGTTTGCAGTGCACGAGAGGGTCACGGGAATCACGTGTCTTGTGCTTGCCACGGTGGTGCCTGCTTTTGTAATCACCGCAGTGACGTTTTTCAAGCATCGCAAGACGAAAACACACGCGTGGCACGTGTTGCAGGTTTCTCTTTTGGGACTAGCACTTACTGTCTCTACCGACGGTGTGGTGACTGATATTTTGAAGTGCTGGGTGGGCCGACCGCGGCCGGATTTCTTGGCCAGATGCGGGCCTGCTAAGGGCACGCCTATAGATAAATTTGTCGATATTTCGGTCTGCACAGCGCCTTTGGGAGCTTCTTTATTAGCGGACGGAATGCGCTCCACGCCCTCGGGCCACTCGTCAATATCTTTCAGCGCATTTTTATACTTGGCAATGTGGATTTACGGCCAGTTCCAACTAGCACAGCGGCCACGTGACATCCACATCCACGTGTTTGCGGGGTTGCCGCTTTTGCTCGCGACGTATGTGGCGTTATCTCGAGTGCAAGACTACCGGCACCACTTCGTGGACATATTCCTGGGGGGCTTTCTCGGGTGTGCCATTGCGTACATGTTGTACCACAAGTACTTCCACCACGTGACGTCGGAGCGGTCGAACGAGGTTTTGGGCGACGATGACGATAAACTCTTGCCTCTTTAGAGTGGTAGCTTTTATCACTGGCGTACTGGAGTTTCTGTGAGTATGGCTGATGAATCTTTGCCTGGAAGGATGGGCAATCGCCGGGCCCATTCTTATTTACACTAGCTATTCATTTTGAAGCAGACGCTCTAAAGTGACTTTCATCAGGTGACTACAACCTAGAACCTCGGGTTCGTATCTTTCTTTAGTTAGCACTCGAAACAAAGTGCTGCCTATTAGTCAGTCGACAAGGACGAAATCCTTGATAAATTACTGTGTTTTCAGTAGTCGCTCACTACGTTGACTCAAATACGTCAAGGTTGCATTTGGGTCGGAGACACCATTTATAACTATGGTGCCATCTCCTGCTATATAGCAAATAGATGTGCACGAGGCCTCTATTGTGCTCGCTAGTTTTCTGGCGTAGTTCACTTTACTTGTGCCTTCTTGATCAAAGCTCGTTCTGGGCTACTCATAGTCCACCAAAGCTGTTGCAATCGCTGATATAAATTTGATTGCCACTACTGGTTGTTGCCAACGTACGATAGCACTGGCAGATTTAGGTGATCTTGACGACAAGAAGACTCTCATAGAGCCAAACATAGCTTCCCGGTGTTGTAGCACGAACTTGATTCAATGAATTACTATAATGCTTTCGAATGACAATAAAAAAACCAGTCTTCTTTTATTTGATCAAAAGAATGGGACCATAGGACGCTTGCTCACGTGACTGATTAATTAGATGCTCAAGCAACCCCAGAACACTCTTTAAGACAAATCAAATATTTCTAGCATGATGTCATGTTACAATCACCATACCAGATCTATTTTCAAGACCTTCCTAGGAGATTTTTCCTCGACTGTCTTGTTCCCAGCGTGTCTCTAAATTCTTGCAACAAATATGTTTCGCAATCTGTCAGACACCGGCGGCAGGTGCCATCTTTTGCACCCACTGCGACCTGGCCGCGCTCTGTTTCAGGTATCTCACAACACGCCAAAGCTGAGACAAATCTGAAATAGGACCTTGTGACAATCAAGTCTGGCAGCGCTGATTCAAATATGTATATATACCCCTGAGTCGGAAATCTTGTCATGTAGCATCTAAAAAATTCTCACTCATTGAATCTCGACTCGGTTGCAACATCGCTGGGCGCAAAAGAGATAACGAGATCTAAGCTGCGAAATCTCGAGCTGGAGTAATATATCATCGCATCTTAGAGCCCTTATCAGAAAAACCTCCCTTTCATTTGAATCATAAAGAAGTCCGGATGATCTTCCCACGTGACCAATTCTTTGCTGTTCGAAGGGACGCTACTGTGCCCACTACAGTTGTGGTGGTCACCCAAATTGCAGCTGCTGCAACAAACACAGCCTCTTCCACCCTGCAATCGTCTGATGAGACCATCACAGTTCTTAAAACGATCACTGCGGGAGCTGGATCAACATTGACTACTTCTTCTGCATCCACGAATACCCCGACCTTGACTTCCTTGGCCCTGGGTTTAATCACCCTGACTGTTCTATCGGCTTCCAGCTCGAGTTTGGCCGCGAATCAGGCTTCCTCCATCTCTCTTTCATTGGCATCACTGAAAACAACCTCCACTAGCATAGCCCTGGCAACA
>JAKUBE010000319.1:0-13569 GCA_030674755.1 Metschnikowia henanensis | reverse complement strand
TGTTGGGCGCCCACCAAAATAAGCGCCAAGGTGAAGTTCCCTGTTTGGCTCGCGTGGTCCACTGCTCCCTGGAAGTCGCCCGCCAACACCAACTGATACACCATGTCGAAGTTTGCGCAGTCTGTTTTCAAATCTGCAGGAAGAATCTTCTTGTTCGTTCTCAACGGCGCGTCCTCGTCCAAAGAATCGACCAACGCAGGGCCCGCTTTCCCATCGGCCAAGCTGGCGAGATCCCTATTTTGAAGCGCCACTCTCGTATTTGTCCATTTAGACGCACTGACAGCATCTGGAGGCGCGTAAACGTCTTGTGCATTGTGCTGGAGCCAATGGATTATGATGATCAACTCCCGCAATTTCGGCTGTTCTTGCAAAAAAGCGCGCTGTTTTGTCGAGAACGACGAATACTCGTGCGTCTGCACATGTTCTGTCTCGTCACTGAGCCTAAGTGAGTATAAGCTGGTGATCAAATGCCACAACTTCGTCTCCAAATCCCAGCTAGCAAACTCCTGCTCTTCTTCAGCAGAAGCCCTGGTGCCTAATTCACTCAACTTCCTCCCCGATTCAAGTGCCCGGGCCGCAGATATCGAAATGAAGTTTTGCGTGATATCGAACGGGCCCACATTGTCGGATCTCATTTGATAGTTCTCTAGGATCTGTGCAAACTGCACTTCTGGGGGCGCCTGGGCCAGTGGCAGAACAGTTGACGTTTCCATGGCTGCCGATTATCAAGCAGGATTCGAAAGAGCGACGGAACAAAGAAGGAGAACTGATTGTTTCAGATGAATCTGTTTGGTTCAGATAGATCTGTCTACAGATATGATGTAAACATGCGGCAGACTTTTCGGAGTCGTGCGAGGTCCGTGACTGCGTGCATGCCGCATGGAGTGGAACCCCGCTAATTCGGTGTCGTCTGTGGCGGGGTCGGGAGTTAGTTATTTCATTGGGTGACCTTTTTTTTGTCAACTTGTCAATTGAGAGCTAATAGCAGGTAACTTACGATCGTGAAGATAATTCTGTGAAAATAACACGAAATGACTGGTTCTGAGAAGACTCGTGGGCTTCTCGATGATCTTACCCGCACTTTAGAAGAGGAAATTAGATCTAGCCCTATTTATCCTCCACCTATTTTACCTCCACGAATGGCCGCTTTGAGAAAAAGGAAGTCCACAATTTTCTTCTACTCAGACGAAAGTATTTTAATACTTATCATGGGCGGAATATTTCCTACACGACAACTTAACCACCTAAATTTTCACCGAGTATTTTTCGGGAGCGCGATTCTGCGGCCGCGAAGTCAATCACTTATTTGCAATCCTCAAGGTCAGTAACGTATGTCAATAGTAAGAAGAGATTACTGTAGACTAAAAGATGTGGGCTTTGTCGAAACGAATGAGAGTAAATCTTCTTGAATTGTCTTCGTTGATTATATCTGATGCAAAATAATCATGTGGGACCTATAAACCCAGGCCCTCGAATCATATGGACTTTAGAAGCACGACTGCAAAACACACGTCGAGGGCAACAAACGAATGGTTTAAGTATGGCAATAATCAACAATCCCCCGTAAAATAGAAAAACATAAGAAAAGAATTACCAGGCTTTAATAATCCTATGCTATTCTCTGCCGCTGCTTAGAATCCAAAGTCCTAATCGATTAAATTCCGAACACTGAGACCTTGCTGGAGTTTCCTTTAAAAACGGCCCTGGAACAAATCACCCAGGACGCTCGCTCGGCCGCCAGACGCCGTCGCCCCGCGTTTTCTAAGCTGTACAAGGTTACGCCAAAAGCTAAACCTTAAGCTTTATCTAGTGCGCACACCCGGATCCCTCATTACTAGGTATCTCGTATCTACCTCTGGTACCCTTGAAAAAATTTCTTCTCCGATCCATATCCATTGATAAGTCAATTTGTCTTCATCCAAAAGGAGCAATTTATTGAGATTGCAGACGGCGGCCAAGTCCCGTTTTTTGGCACAAGACTTGCCGCGTGTATTTATAGTGCTACCCCAGTTCTATTGGTGGCAATCAGCACCCGTTCAATTCCTGGCGCTTTAAGTTTCAGTCAAAATAGCACCACCCAAGCCTTTCCGGACGCTTCGTTCTGACACATCCCATATTTTTATTTGAAGGACAAACCCTTGGCAGAGAAGGTTCCCAATGTCAGATCTGGATCTTCCTCGCGAATCAGCGTTTGACACAGACGAGGATAACAACCCGTTTCCCCACGGAGGACTTGCGAGTCTCATGCACTCTGAAAACGGCTACAAGGAGCGCCACGTGGCCGGAAAACTAGCCAAAAAAGAAACGCTTCCACGAGCACTGGCTACAAACTCCGAGTCAGGCCTGAATTCTCTTCCTGAGGAAGATACGTCTGAAGACGACGCAGGATCCCTTTTGCTCTTCCAAGGCGAGGAGACCAACACCGTGCACATTGACCACGAGAATCGGGTCTCGAGGCTTCTTGCGCCCGAAGAGGAGGTGCGCATTATCATAAACGAGGCAGGGAAGTCCAACGAGGGCTTGGCAAACACCTCCAGGAAATATATCGTGTACACGATCAAATTGACCGATCTGCGGAGCGACGAGATCCAGACGCGAAGGCGATACTCCGATTTCGAGAGCCTACGAGACATTCTCACGCGTGTTTTCCCTCTTGTGGTGATCCCGCCGATTCCGCCCAAAAACTACTTTTCGTTGAGCGTTCTCAATGGATTTGTGGGCTCTGCGCCCAGTGCCAACGGGACGACGCTTTCAAACGGCCTCGCCAGCGTCTCAGGCGCAGAATCCCCGCCGAATTCCGGGCCTTCTTACTCGTACATCAACTCAAACTACTTGAACAAAAGCAGACTCATCGAGCATCGAAAGAGGCTTCTTGCGAACTTCCTTAACAACTGTCTTGTGATCCCGCAGATCAGAAAGCTTGCCTTTTTTGCAAAGTTCTTGGATCCGTCGTCCAACTGGTCTGACGAAGTGAGCTTGATCAGCAGCCAGCTTCCGAAATCGGTCTTCCAGCTGAACCCCGAGAACGGGCTCAAGACCGACCCGATCTATGCGAGCTTGCCCGTTCCCGTGTCCAATCACGCGATCAGCCTTCCCTTTCTGAATTCGCTTGCCGGTAAATTCTTTGCTTCGAAAAAGGCCTATACGGGGACACAAACCTCCAAAAACGCCATGGAGCCCCAGACTTCTACGCAAGCATCTTCGACGCTGGCCGAGACGTCCGACTCGCCGGTCGCCACGCACGAGTCTGAGGTAAATACAGAAGCGTCAAGCGGAGGGAGCTTTCACAATTCGGTGGTGAACAAGTCGCATTTGGATGAAATCAACAAGCGGATCGTGGGCAGCTATATTGGACTCACCAACGATTACATCGAGCTTGGCGCGTTTCTCAACTCCTTCTCCATGATTCTTGCTGACACCGCTCAAATCGGATACGTGGCTGGATCAAGTGATACCGATGTCAAAACGGATCTTGTTTTCGACAAGATCGGATTGGCCTTTGATAACTCTTTAAGCGCCATGAACCATCTCATCTCAGAATTGGAGACCAAGTTCTCAGAGCCTTTAGGAGAGGCAGTCAAGTACACGTCCGTGTTTGAAGCGACGAGGAAATTCAAGGCCAGGAAGATCAAACAGGGCCACTTGATCGACTCGGAACTACAGGAGAAAAAAAAGGATCTCGCTGACGGTCTCAGGGCAGAAATGGAAGTGAGCAAGATCGAGAGAGGGCTCCAATCACAGTCTTTGAACAAGAGCGCCTCCTACAGCCTAGGCACAAGCCAGCAACCCATTGCCAAGGAAAAGACCTCCTCCAAATCTCGTTTTTTGCCCACCATGGGGTCCATGAAGAGAATCACCAGGTATGTGTCGGACATCATGGACCAGAACCCTGAAATGACCAGAAAACAAAAAGTCGTTCAGTTGCAAGAGCGCATTAGTGTTCTTGAGAAGTGCCAAAAGATAATGATGCAAGACATTTCATACATCACTGACGAGTTGGGCAAAAATGCTGAGAAGTTTCGGAAGAACGAGCTCAAGTCAATGTTCCAAATTTTATTGAACTATAACCGGATATTCATTACCTGGGCAAAGAGAAATGTTGAGGTTTGGGAAGAGGCCAAGGAGGAGATTCTGAATTTACACCAGTAACTGATCGATATACTTCATCACCGCGGGCCTTGGCTGGGTGATATTTTTATAGCGAGCCATGTCATCAGGAAACTTTTCAAGACTACCACGGAGTCGAAGTGCAGCTTCCATGTCCTCGCTGAATTCACTCATGGGGTGCAAGTAAGTTCTGATCGTGAAGACAGTGGCATTTGATCTGGGAAGCTTGATAAGAACCTGCCTCTCACTTCGATAGTGCACTTGCTTGTCAAAGTCGAGATCCTCAAAGGGGATGGGCTTATTCAATTCTTCTTCAGTTAAGTGGTATCCTTTGTTCTCGTCGTCGACATAGAACTTTTTGTGGGTCTGGATGGAAAAGTTGGAGCGTGAAACAAAATCACCAGGTTTGATTCTGTCGAAAAAGCGATTCATTGAGACCTTGAGCTTTGACTCGTAGCCGGGAATTGGTCCGTGGATCATAGTAAGAGGTTTATCGAACTTGTCTTTCGGGTCAAAGCCAGCTGCGAAGGCGAAAACACCCGCCTTGAAGAAGTACTCATCACCGTATGGTTGGTCTTTTTTGGTAGGGTCTTTCAAAAGAATGATGAAGTCCTCCTCGATTGTGCGGATCAAATACTTGAGCAAATCCCTGGGTTCCTCCACATTGCAAGCAGAGGCTGGAATCGACTCCCCCGTGATGTGATTTTTCACCTGATCTTCGAATTTCTGGAAATACATTGGGTACTTCTCGCTCATGTATTTTACCACCACATCATAAAACTCCCTTACAGCGTCCTCTGCTTCGGGCGAGATGAAGACAGTGCTTTTCGTCAAATCTTTGCATGGGTCGTAATCCGGGTGGTTATTTGTGGTGACCTTGGTTTTTTCCTCGATGCGCTGGAGATAGGTGTTTTCGATCAAGAGCCATTCTGAAACGTCGATGTTGCGAATCCCCATGGTCAATTTGTACTCCTTGTCCTTGAAAGGGTACGATTTGAGTGGCGCTTCTTGGTCCCATTTGAAGTCCAGTGACACGGGCGCCACAGAAAACAAGTTTTGTGGGGCTTTCTCAGAAACAGCCAACGGCTTCTTCTTATTCCAGAGTTTTCCAGCTAATACCGCTGTCAGGATAAGTATGGCAATCGCCAATACAACAGTTTTTGGCAACCCCAGGACGTCAAACATCAGTGAAAATCTTGGCTATATCAGGCAGGCAAGCAAAATGTGGCGGGTCACTAATTCGTCAACTCTTCTAGTCCAAAGGCTTCGTGGCGAGATATTCGCTTATATTCATTTCCGGACGCGACGCGGACTTTTAAAACCTTTTCACATTTTCCAGAGTGATAAGGTGCGGAAAGATGTTTCCGCGCAATCAGGGCTTATCGGGTTACTTACTACCTGATTGGGCTCTAAGCGATAGCCATTTCATGAAGCATTTCCGCAAATTATGCGGCAAGAGAATAGAATCTGGATCGCCATGCCGGAAATACTCGCCGATGAAACGACAAGTCAAAACGGGCAAGAACTACGCTGGGGCTTTTGATTGTAAAAGCCGTTTATTTCGCTAAGACTTGCCAGCGGGCCAGACCATGTTTGCGCGAGGCCGGCAAAGGAAAGAGAGGTGCGGTGAGATCTCCGCACCCAGTTGCCCACTTTGTGAGTCAGGAAGAGTATTACATCAATATGAGTAGATAAGTATACCTACGTCAGCTAACTAATATTCTGAAAAGCCAGGGAATGTGCGCCGCCAACCTAAATAAACTTTGAATATGTAAAGTAAAGTCACGCCTGTCTATTGTCATAACTCACACCTCTAAAGTAATGCACGCGAAAATGTCGGAGGAGTCAGAAAAGAGAGTTCTAACTTGCAAGAACGAGTCAATGTCACCTTTAGATTTTTTTAATCCCATCACACCAGGCTTCTATTTTCTTGAAATAGTTTGTCGTTTTCAGAGCGCTATGGTCCAGGGGCGTCTGTTCCTTACAAAAGTATTGTAGAAGATGGCCACCGAACTTAGACCAGGAAACCACTTTTAGATCTCAGTGCTCTTGACTTGGTAGCCCTTCGGAGGTACAGGTGCAGGCCTCATCTCTAAAATAGTCTGTTGCAATCTATTTTGCAGTCTTCATGCTGCTTGATACGCCAGAATCCGTAATGATATCGTCAGGCTCGTTAGTATCGAAGTACTTCTCGGAGGAGCAGAGAAGTCAATTGGCGATCGCTCTCGCTGAGAATTTGCCCAGTAGTCCGCAAGACCTGCCAGTATTAGCAGAGCTAATGTCGCACTTGAGCCCGAACGTCTTGACCAAAATTCATTCAAAAGTTCTTCTGTTTATTTTGGAAGTCATCGAGGGCGGCAATGCAGAAAACCTGAGGTACTCGCTTCACTTATTGGAACTGTCCCCGAAATTGTTGAACGATGCATGGGTGATCATACTATCAATGCTCGAATCTAATTTGCGAAATTCCCACAACTTCGTGCTGAGATTCCAAGCACACGTGGAGAAGTATCAGATTAATGGGGCGTTACAGGAGAGTGATGAAAAACTGCTGGAGGAGACTGCCTCGAAGGAGTACATTCTTCGCTTGTTCCAGTATCTTTCTCAGATTTACACCGACACAGACTTACGTTCGTTTCCAGGTCTCGCGTCTGCTGATCGATTGATTTGCCTCTTTCTCGGACATAGGGATGAGGATATTGCTGCTGCAAGCTGCAAGCTTTTGCGCTGGAGGATCGACTCGATAGTCCAGCAATGCACAGCAGTTGAACAAAGCAAAGCAGTCGAAAACACGGAATATTACTGGGACTTGGTGTTCGCCTTGCAAGCATCGTCTGTTTCGAGAAGACACGCTTCAAATGCCTTTGTCTTCTGGCTTAGAATGCTTGCGAGTACCTTCTCCGAGCTTAAGACCAACACATATTTTCAGACCAATGTTGTCAATCAAGAGCTATACTGGAGAGTCTTGCAACTGAACTTGGTAGGCGACTCCCACGAAACACGCAAGATTTGCTTATCTATCCTCCAACTTTCACTCAAACAATTGAACACATCTTTCACAACAGCAATCATGTCTTGGAACACTGAAAACGAAAACAAGTTGCTTCGCGAATGGAGCAGGTACACCACCTTATTTGAGGTCTTAGGCATTGATACATCCTTGCATCAGACACAAGCCGCATTCCATGATATAGTTGGGATTATCTCCGAGGACTCTCTCATCCATCCCTCATGGGGTTTCTGTCTTTTGTCAACAGGCTTCAGGGCGTCGATGGACTCTGTGCGGAAATACTCTGTAGAAATACTTTTTTCCATTCGGCCGGAAAACTTGCATTTGCTAAAGCACGGGCTCTCTTTTTTGGAGGCCCACTTTCTTCCATACTTGATGCTCTCGCGGCATTTTGCCGTTCGATCCAATGGCCCTTGCAGCACCGATATCCACTGCGACTATGGTGAGAAACTCTCCTGTTTCATCTGTTCGGTGTTGAGAAGCCTTTCCACACCCGAGGAGTACAGCGAGGTGCTGTTGACCATTCTCAAAGTGCTAGAAAAAGCAAAGGAGGCCTTTGACGCCGTCCGGATTTACACCTGCATCGGGTTGGTAAAGGGCTTGCAAGGAAAGAAAGTGTTGCAATACGGAAAGCACGATGTCTTCTTGACCAAGCTCTTTGATAATTTCTCCGAAGGCGAGCTCTTCAAGAAGGCTGTCCAGACTTTGAATATACGCCTCATTCTCAACTTTGAGGTTACAGATATCTGCCAACTTGGCGGTATCTTGACCAGGTTCACCAGCTTCAATGGGTACGAGATACTAGCAGAAAACTTGTCTCTTTTCACGCCGTATCTTCACGAGTGCGGTATCCAATTCCGCGACTTGATGGCGTACATTAAGGAAGGCATTACCGAGGATCAGGAGGTGGTACTTATTATGCTTGGTGATGTTGCAGCGGATAAAGACCACTCAGTCTGGGACGCACATATCAAAAAGTGTTCTCAAACCATAATCGGTAAACTTTTAAAATTCGGGATTTTTTTGCCGCCAGCTTCGGGCCTCAGAGCAACGGACATCTTAGTCGAGGCGTTACAAGGCAATGCCCCTGAGTCGCTATACTTGTCACTAAGTGAGGTCTCTAAAGAGTTTGCATGTGATATAAGGGGCAACACAGGTACGTTGTGGGACCAGATTCAAAGCGATATCAAGTCCGATGACTATGGCACTCTTTGCCTTGCGTATGCAAAACTTAAATTTTGCAATCGCTTTGTGGATCTTACGGGTTTTGCTGGCCACGCCCCGACCTTGTCTTCAATTTTGGCATTTCACGAAAACATGTTTGTCAATGCTGTGGAGTGCTCGAAGAGAGTCTCCAACTTTTATAAGCTAAAGAAAAACATGGGCGGAGAGTTCCATCGATTCTTATCCTTGTTTGTAATGAATGTCGGATTGAAGGCCGGAGAGTACACAGAAGTTCTTTCGACTCTCAATTTCGAGACGTCTCATTCCGCCACATTGCTTGCTGTTGCAGATATCTTGATGTGTTCTTTCACGAATGGGTACGCCAGTGAGGATAATAAAGTTTCTTCGATCGTCGGTTTATGCAAGTCAATTGCGGAGTTGGACGCGGATCGGTTCAAGTTGACCGAGAGGGAGTTGCATGTCAAGTTAATTGGTGTCTTCTTTCACGAGGAGATCTTGCTAAGCGCGGCGACAAACCAAACATTGAGTGACTGTGTCTTAACCTTTTCCGAAGTGATAATCAACAACTCGTATGGGAGACGTGGCTTGATGACAGCTCTCACAAAGGCGTTGTCGAACTTCCAGATCAAGTACACGGAGAAGTTCGAGACTCTCGAGTTCGTCCCTCAATTTCTCATAAAGGCCATGTGCCACCGTGAGCTCCAGGTGAGTGCGTTCAGAATCGAAAAGGTCTTAGGATCTCTGTATGATAAAGACATTGCGATATCGCCAAAAAGTGACATATACGCGGATGTCTATGGCGAAGATGAAGTGGCTTATAAGGTGTGGCTCCTCGCAATCCTCAGCTCTGTCCTCACCAGCAAATGTGCCGAGGCGATCATCGATGCTGTTCTTGACAAAAATGATCCAATGCACTTTTTCAACGTGATGAAACCCATGGATGGAGCCGAAGAGTATACCAGAGTACAGCTATGCAAAACCATGATATCGGTGTTGGACAAAGTGGACCCTGCAATATTGTCGAGCAAGTATTTCGACACCTTCATTCGCTTCGTGGAACAAGACCCCAGTCCTTTGGTCAAGGTGTATTTTGAATGGATGCTCGCTCTGCATTTATCTAAAAGGCCCGAGCTCGCGGGCACGATTTTCGAGAAATTGGCGGAGTCTCTCGAAACACACGAGCTCAACCCAACGCTTGTCACACTTTACGAACGGGTGTTGTTTCTCATGATCCAGGCTCTAGACCGCGATCTCGAAACAGCGCTTTTGACCAAGCTCATCAAAATCATCGTCCCGGCAGCATCGACAAACAAGGCCGTTACGCGCCACTTCTCCATGTCGTTGGCCATTTCCATACATGACGAAATTCGCAAGAAAAACCTAGATATCGACGAGCATCTCTCTGAGGTGATTGACTACATGCACAAAAGTGCACTAGCGACGGATGCATTCGGGCAATACCGGAGCGGAGACGCGTGCTTGTGGGACATCAAGGGCGACTTAGATCTCGTCCATATTTCCGGTGGCCTTTTATTACGCTTGTACGACCGTGAAGTGGACTTTGTAACGAAAGACGAGTTTCTGCGGTACTTGACGCCACGCCAAATGAGCATGCTAACGCACTCGATCGGAAGCGATAACAGCCATATGTGGGCGAAGAATCTCAAGGAAAACGGCAAACCAACGCTGAAGTTACAAGAGTCTGGTCCTGGAATTGCATCTTCCCTCCAAACCAAGAGCGGAGCCTGGAGCACAGTGATGGACGTTGATGCCAAAGCGCAGATCTCCGACGTCAAAAGGAGCGAGTTGATTGTTGTTGCGTCATTGGTGGACAAACCGCCGAATTTGGGCGGAATCTGCCGTCTTTGTGATGTGTTGGGTGCCGGGCTTTTGACGCTTCATGATCTTTCTGTCAAGAATAATCAGCAGTTCAAGAGCGTGGCCGTGACGGCAGACTACTGGATGCCGATGAGCGAGGTGAAGCCGGACCACATAGTCCTGTTTTTACGTGAAAAGAAAGCTGATGGGTACACTTTGATTGGGTTGGAGCAAACAGACAATTCGGTGGTGTTGGACAGCGAGTTGAAGTTTCCTGCCAGATCACTAATCCTTTTGGGCAGAGAGAAGGAAGGAATCCCAGGCGAGCTTTTGGCAGAGCTAGACATGTGCGTGGAAATTAAGCAAGTCGGTGTAGTCAGGTCGATGAACATCCAGACGGCCACCGCAGTGATAGTCCACGCCTACTCGGCGCAGAACTGCTAACTGGGCACCCTGCTTTAGTATATATAAAATACCACTCTTTCTTCTCCTAGATCAGAAAATATTTCAGTCATTATACCTGTCAGGTGTGATATTATATCACAAAGATGGCATATTTTGCGCCTCGAATATAGCCTTCTACTGATAAGAATAGATTTTAGCCCCGGGCCTAACTACCTGAACTTTGACTTGTCGACAGACTGCATCTATGTACCACTCTAGAAAATCGACCCGTCGTTCTCGGCCAGATCGGCCTCCGCAAGCTTGTCAAAAGCCTCGATAAGCGACGCGCAATGTGAGCCCAAGAGCGATATCGCTTTTATAAGCAACGCCAGGTTGATTCCCTTGAAGTTGGCGTTGGTGGAGCTGGTGGCGAGGTTCATGTTGGCCACCGGCGAGATCACCTTTTGGTTGCACCAGCCAAGAAGCAACCCGTTCTCAAGCACCTGCTCCTCGGTTTCCAGGGGATCTACAATGAGATTACTGCCAATGACGCCCACCGTCACGATAAGAGGGGGCTGGAAATTAGGCATGCCGAAGACCTGGGCCAAGCTCTGGGCGTTTTCCCAGTCGTCCGAAAAGGTAGGCTGCTCCTCGATCTCCGCGTCGTCGATTTCACTGGTCAATAAAGGTAATCTGGTGGCCTTAAGAGCCAAGTATGCAGAGAAGGTAATGAGCGTCAAGGGGTACGACAGGTGGCTGACCACGACACAGTCGACAAAGAGCTTGTAGGCATATTTCGATGTGAGGTGCAACTTTCGCGTAGGGAAGTTTTGCGTGAACAACGCCGTCAAGTTGAACTTCAAGTTGGCCACGAAATTAGAGTCGTCCCGGACCCCGGCCAAGTCCACGTCGCACTCGATTAAGTTGTCTTCTTTCGCTAGTAATACCACTTTGGCCTTCACGCTGACAATACACTCGCTGCCGTCGGTCATTCGTATTCTGGACGAGCCGTTGGAGCCCGGGAGAAAATCTATTTTGGCCTCTAAGGGCCGGAACTGGAAATGCTTGCGGCCATCGGGCCTGATCACCGGCGAAGCTGTAAGCGAGTCGTAAAGGTATGATCTCTCCGCGGGCGACAAGATCATTTTTGAAGCTATTATTTTTTGAAAATCGAGTGGAGATACTGCGTACTCCCAACTTAATTGAATTTCAGTGTATTTCGTGAGACGGCCGATGCGAGATGAGTTTCCAGGTTGGTGCGGCACCGGCCCTATCTGCAAGAAGCTTGGGAGCTACTAACGAGCTGGCCCAGGTTGGGGGAGATCAACTAGCAAGATGGATAAAAAGATGATACAGTATTCGAGCGGATTAATCTGAGGGGCTGGTTGCTTTATAGTCTCAATAGCGTCACCGAAATGTATTATGCTATTAATTATTTAGCGTGTCTCATGATATGTTCTACCGAGTTAAATGCTGACTCAAAATTACTTGAGTAATCCGTCGGTAGGCAACTACCACTCGCTAGATTTGAGGCGCCATGATCACTGTAAAAGCATCTGGAACTTCAATTACCCTTTTCCTCTTATTCTACTTTTTCAAAAAGGTCAGTACGACGGACAAGGAGGTGTATGAGATCTGAGATCCGAATTGATCGCACCTCGTGGTTTTCCGGCAGGTTCCCACCCATTGATCTCGCACCCATTGGTTTTTTGGTTTTTAATATTGCTCAATTCAAGCATAAATCCTGCTAAATTCTTAACCTCTGTTTTGTGCCTCGAAAAGAACCTAACCTGGTCCCCCCACAAACAAATGCCTGTGCTTGGGCCGTGCGTTGGTTGTTTGGGAACTACCGCTTCTTGGGTTGCGCACGCCTCAGCCTGTTTACCATAGCACCATCTTCTCACGTAGAAACACATTTAGTCCCCCACATAACTACATTAGAATCATGACCTCGCTCTTTGGGCTGCAAGAAAACAAGAAGCCATTTGGCCAGGATAAAAAAGATCCTGCCTGGTTCCAGGATTCGCCCCGCAGAGTGATTCCCAACCACCTCGTGCCCAAGAAACGGCTCGCTTTCCACATAAGTGGAACAAACAACAACAAAAAAGACGGGAAAACCGGCGCAGCAGGCAGTAACAACTCCAGCGGCAACAAGTTCAGTTCCACGGACTTCAACTTGATTTCCTTTGGCAACGCGGCGCACAGAAATAGCAGTGCTAGCCATGCCGATGCCCTGTCACTTTTGTTGACGGCCGACAGCCAGGACGTTTCACAGACTTTTGACAACGACGACATCCCGTTTTACAACGAGAACGAGGACCTCCCGCCCGCACGGTCGCTCTACGATCTCAACGACGAGGTGATCATCTCGCTCAACAAGCCGCAGCAACACACCGAGTCCTTCTTCAACAAAGACACAAAGACGTTTGTGAATGCGTTCCATCAAGCAAACCATGATTTAAATAATGCGGATGGCGACGCGGCGGCTAAGGTAGATCCCTTCCAGCACGCAGAGTCGGCCGTCTTGGTGTTTGGGTACCCCGAGGCGATGTCGGCGCAAATCATAGCGTATTTTGCGGAGTTTGGCCCGATCTTGGAGCACTTCGAGGCTCTGATTCCGGCCAAAACCGCGAACGCAAACATCTTGCTGTCTTTTGCTGCCGCGGGCACATTCAACAAGTCAAGCGAAAGCGAAGGAAAACCAAAACTGGCCCCTGCTCTCCCGATATTTAGTGGGAACTCCTGGGTAAAACTCACCTACGACAATCCTTCGTCTGCGCACGACGCGTTGCAGGAGTCGGGCAGAGTGTTCAACGGAGTGCTCATTGGCGTGATTCCCTATACAAAAGATGCCATTGAAAAGCTTCAAAAGCGGAAATTGAGTCTGCTGGAAGACGTAGGTGGAGGGTTCCAGCCATTTGCACACCAGGAAACTAACGAGATCGACAACGCCGTGCTTGGCGACTCCAACGATATGCAGGCGTCGTACATCAAGCGCTTGGACGTGAAAGACGGCACGGGCTTGTTTATGAAGGCCAACGGAACCGGCGCACTGGGCCAAGGCC
>JAKUBE010000318.1:0-13673 GCA_030674755.1 Metschnikowia henanensis | reverse complement strand
TGGAAAGGCCCCTTCCGCACCACGGCGGCACTTACATCACCGCAAAACGCCTAGTTTTGCCCTGGGAGATGTTCGATGGAACTCGAGGGCTCAAAGTAAATTCAAGCCTCAAGCTTTTCGACAAGATCGAGGTCCTGTGGGTATACCACTTTCCGAAGCCTTCTGGTTGACACGTTTTTCTATGCGAGTTACGGGCATGGTAACTATATGGGACAACCCGGAGCTCACAATCATGAATTTTTATTTATGCTATGTAGTAAACAGATCAACCGCCCCTTCTGGAGTTGTCGTCTGCTAGCCATACCTCTCTCAAAGCGGCTCGGGCCGGTTCAAGGTATTTTGAAGCCTGTGTCCTCTTTGAATTGCTTATTTTGTTAAGCGCGTAAGGTTTGGAGATGGCTACCTCTTTGAATAATAAAATGGAGTCGGTTCCTTGCCACTGGACATTTTCCTTGCCCAATTTCAAGGAGAGTTTTTCGTAAACTCTTGTGGCCAACGAATCAGTCTTCTTAGTTCCCGTGGAAACGGCGACGGGCTGTGGGGATGTTTGCTTGGGTGTGGTCTTATTGCATTTTGCTAGCATCTGGTTTAACTTGATTTCTAGCTTTTTTACATCCACTTTGGGAATGGGCCCAATCTGTTCAACTGGACGATGATTCTTTTTTGAAACCGGTGCGAGCACAGTAATGGATTTTATGAACGCAGTATTAATGATCTTATACAAGCCTTCCAGCAACTGCAACCGAGATGACTTGCAAGCCGATAACGGCGCGAGGTTGAGGACCAACACTCTCTGTTTTAGGGAAAACGCGTGAATATGGCCTGTTATTGAATCATCTAGAAGATTTGTGATCTTCACCTTCAAATTTACCACCTGATCCAATGATTCCATGATGTCTCCGATGCAAAATTGAGAATGAAGGAACAATGACGGTAGAATGAAACCAAACCCAATGAACCAATGAAGAATATGCTGAGATTTAGGGAAGACTCTTCCGAATTTGTGAAGCAATCAAGAGAGATCAGTCGAATGGCAGCTATTCAATTTTCAAATCAGGTTGGCGCGGTTTTGGCACCATGTCGGAATGATACAGCGCGGGGTGTTCAAGCGTTTAATTTATCGACACTTCCTCGTCTATAGATAGTATGGTAGATCCACTTACAGCAGTTTTGAGCGAAATTCTAGATCTTGATTCCTTGGGGTTCCCCGAGATCAGAATACATGATATTACTAGAGTTGAGCGTACTATGATTTATCAGAATAGTTCACAAAAACTTGTGAAAAGATTCGCAAGTGCTGAGCTTTCCTAAATTTTGCAGTAACCATCCCTGATTGTTCCCATTTCAAAAGCAGTGTCCATAAATCACAATCGCAAACTTAAGAAAGATATATCAAATGAGTATATAGAATGGAGTTGGAAGCTAAAGTTTTCTTTTTTTCGAAGTCAAGCCTTTCAACTGTATTACTCCCGCCGAATCATTTATGAATTTACCTCAGATCACGAAGCAGCGCGTGCCCAATTTGGGGTCGAAAATCACGCGCCGGTTGCGGTCACGTGCTAGCCATTTTGTTCAGATCACAATAGAGGATGTAGCAAACTTTGCTCGAAGATAAGCATTTTTGTCAATTGTTTTTTCTTGCGGCTGAGATGGGCATTTTCATTCCACGAGACAAGCTTCCAAACTTGAAGCTCTACAAATACTCATCTGAGGACCATTCACTCGTTTCTCGGTACGTCTTGAAAAAATGGTGGAATTCGTTTGTTAAGATCTTCCCTTTGAGCATGGCCCCAAATGTGATCACGCTTCTAGGGCTCTTTTTTGTCCTTGGCAATCTTTTATGCGTCTTCTACTACGACCCATACTTGAATGCTGAGTCGCCTCGTTGGTGCTACTTCTTTTACGCGTTTGGTCTTTTCATGTATCAGACGTTCGACGGTTGCGATGGCTGTCATGCCAGAAGAACAGGCCAAAGTGGGCCCTTGGGTGAACTTTTCGACCACTCCATTGATGCTATAAATACCACTCTCAGCTGCTTCATCTTTGCGTCGGTTTTCCAGTTGGGCTTTGGCTACTTATTGTTCATTGCACAATTGGCTTCTGTGTGCAACTTTTATACTTCTACTTGGGAGGAATACCATACTCATACACTTTACCTATCCCTGTTTAGTGGCCCAGTGGAAGGTATTTTGATTCTTTGCAGCTTGTTCATATTAACAGGTATCGTTGGCCCCGGTATCTGGAAGTATGACCTCTTCACGTTGAACTTGTCGTCCTTAGGGTCGAGCTTTGGAGTGTACAGCGTGAATACCACCGCTATCTCGTCGGTCTTGGGCTTGTGCCAGTTATACTTCAACATTCTGTCCACAATGAAGAACGTTTCGAAATTCTACAAGGCCAAAAGCAAGGCCTCTCGCACAGAGGTAAACAAGAAGATCTATAGTGCGTACACAGGCTTGATTCCATTCTTCGCGTACTATGCATCGATCTTCGCTCTTTTATTCGCGTTTCCTGAGGTTGTGACAAAGTTCGGCTTTCCGCTTGTGATCTCTATTGGGTCCAGCATTGCATTTTGTGTTGGACGTATCATTGTGGCGCACTTGACTCTTCAAAGTTTTCCTTACAAACAAGTCCCCACTGCAATCCCACTCGTACAGTTGATTGTATCCAAATATCTTATTTCCGTGAATGGCTACGACAGATACAACACTCTTGCTGCAGTCATCTGGACTGGCGCAGGTGTCACTTTGGGGATTCATGGTATGTTTGTTGCAGAGGTCATAATGGAAATCACGTCGTATTTGGACATCTACGCCTTGAGCATTAAGCACAAAAAGGTATAGAATTCCCAAGTTTGAACGTGCCCGTCTGGTGTTGCAAATATCCGCATCTCATCATTGTATGAGTTATCACTTGAATATGGGATAATGTATCTTTGCCCAAATGAGACGTCATCTATAGATCGGGAGCTACCCTTTATTCGTATATGTACAAGTCATGAAATACGTTAGATCCCGTTGCCGTCTAATGTCCGGTGGCCAGCAATCATGATACAAACCATTTGTAGGTAAAACTTCTGTCTTCTCTAAGCAGCGACCTTTTCGCCGTTAAAAGCACCCTCAGACCCGGGGGCCAACACCTCCTGAGCAGATTGTTGCAACGACATCTCCTTCTCCATTTCTTGCAATTGAGTCTCAGCCAAAATCGCCAAGGACAATGGAACACCCAACAATAAAATGGACGAGGTTACACCCCATAACAAAGCACCGCCTTTGTTCAATGCAGTGGAGGCGAGGGTTTTAGCAGACTCGACAGCACCGACAATCTGCGTTCTTTGGGTAGGTGGCACGACATCCTTTAATGCAACGATTCTGTCGTAGAATGTTTCGTTGTCGAGGTCAAAGTCATCTTCGTAATCCGAGTCTGAATCCGAGTCCGAGTCACTGAAAGTGTGAGCACCCGGGGCTGGAGCAGTTTTCTCGAACTTTGTGGCGGTCTCGTCGTCGACTTGGGTCAATTTAACCATTTTTCTAGTTGCTGTATATCGTGAGAAACCGCTCTAGCATATCACGTTTTGAGCATGAGCATGTAGCAACGACTCGAAAATTTTATTGGGGTTTCGCACGACCACTAAGTAAATCGAAATGCGCCAAAGGTGTAATTCCGAGGGAAAAATTTCGAGAGAGTTTTTTTTTTTTGAATACTTATAATGCGAAGATAGTGAAAGTAAATCTTTTTTAACATGCATTGGTGAAGATGGCAGCTTGTAGCGCTCTCTGTTGCAAAGCTTTTTTTAAGCTTCCACCTGTCTCGGTTCCGCACTCGCGGCGACATTTTATTCGAATTAAATGTCTCGTATTTGCAGCCATGCTTCAGCAGGCATGCGCCCTCAACATCAAGGAAAGGACAGAAGCTATACCTAGACGCCAGGATCTTCGACAACTACTGCATCAACTTGTATCCTAATGAGCGCATTTCCTCCGGATAGTGCCGCACGTTGTAAAATTGCAAAAACGACCGTAAAGATTTTTCCTGTGCAAGAGAATTCTTGAACTCACTATTCAAGTCTTTACCGCTCAACCAATCATCTCTCAAAGAAAGCTTCAAGTGCAAGTAAATGAGTGAGATCACATCCATGTTTAGTGCTCTCCACTTCCGCCCTTGATATGGGGTAACCTTTTTGAGGATTTTGAGTATCGGTCTGCGGAGATCCTCATTAACGTAGTTGAGGAGTATCACTTTTAGCAAAACCGTTGGCTTTGCATCGTTAAAAATAAGCAGCCTTTGCAGAACATTTTTTATCAAGATCTTTTGGGTTGTTCTTAATAAGTTTACTAAGATGAAGCAAAAATCATGATTGAAGGCCGTGATAGTGACAACGCTTTTGTTTGCATCATCGAGCTTATGTGGTAGCTTTGCAAGCGGAGTCTTGTTCACCAAGATATGCTTTTTCTCAACAGAATTTCTTGTACCACGACATGCATCGAAAAACTTGAACTGAGGAAGATTGATAGACGGATTAAGAAGTCTGTTTTGGGAGGATGGAACATCATGAATCTGTAACTCCTTATTTTCCGAAGGGAGATTCTGCAAACATGGATTATTAAAGCTGTCAGCCAAAAAGTCAAAAAAAGTATTTGTAAATTTGGCGTCAAAGAGCAATGAACTGAAGTAGTACGCCTTTAATGGATGACTTAGCCTAAACCAGCGGAGAGTAAGGACCATTATTGCAGAAACAGCTTTTAAAGTCACCTCTTTTGCTCGAAGCACATCCAACTGATGAAAGATCACGCCAGGTATTTTGTTGGTGTTCTCGTCATTGCCGAAACGGCCAGTGAAGGAAGTCTCAGGATCTAGTTCTCGCTCCAAATCCCTTAAACTCACCTCCACTTTGCTCGTTTTGATAACACTCATCAAAACCTCAACAAGCCCACGTAAATGCTTCAATGTATGCTTATAATACGTTTCTGTCCTGTCCAAAGAACGCGTCACATACTTGAACCCACCAAGAAGGACTTCATCAGAAAGTGTGTCAGATGTGCCTCCACTCTCGCTGGCTGTGAATTCATCGATTGCGTTTCCTCTTTCTCGAGATATAAATAGATCACGCTCGTGTGATAAGCGCTTTGCCAGATAACTTTCATAAAGTCCGTCTTCGATTAGTTGCGAGGCTTCATTGATTGCCTCGGGCACTTTATGCTGGTCTTGGAATGGGTATATGAAAGGTAAACCTTGATTCACATGATACAGTTTCCTTACCTTTTCACCTCCAGTCATAAAATCTGAGGGCGTTGTTGGTGGCGAAGGGACCGGGGTCGCTATATGAATAGTACTTCCAGGTAAGCTTCCATAAACAGAATGCAGCTTGTTGGTTCTCGGGATGTCGATGAACTTCGAAAGCGAGCTAGAATGCAGGTTGTTGGCCATGAATAATTCCCTTTTTTGGGAAAGAGAAAGCAGGTCCAGGAGCAACGTCGAAAGACTGCAGTCGTCAACACTCTCGTTCCAATTGAAGCTAGAAGGCGCATTATCGACGGCTTCCTTCTTCATGGGATACTTATCCTGAAGATCTTCCTCGTACGTAAAGTACTCGACACGCGAACACGTTAATTGGTTGCTCTTTTCACTCTTTCTTTCTTTGTTTTTCACATTGTATCTCTTGGAAAGGTACTCATCGGTTAACTTCATATGTTCGGTGCCACCTAGCTCCAAAAGCATGAGTTTCCAGTGGAGCAATAGACAGTTGCGAATTCTGAAATGAGGGTTTGGGGAGATATTCCACGTTTCGCAAAGCCTCACAATCTTGGTGAGCAAGTCCGCTTCGCTCAAGACATCCAATGGCATTTCAGGTTTTTCCCCCGAGTCGAGGGCAACATTGAGTGAAAAATAAAGAATGGTCATAAGCTTCAAATAATTTGACGAAAATAAACTCGAGAAAGCCTTCGTCGGAACGTGACCAGCCATTACCGGTATTTCGACTAGAGTTTTCACAAGGAGGTTGACAACGGTGGAAAAGGTCTTCAGGGCCAAAAATACTCCACAATTGGATACTATGCTACCCAATTGAGTGGACTCATCTTGCGAGTCGGAATATGAGCCAAGCATGAAATAAGCTAGCAGATCAAGCCACATCGAATTTTGCCGTAGGTCAACAGATGCTAACGAAGGCGGGGCATCTAAGTCGAATTCCACATGAGAAGCAATTTTCAAGGATTCGAGATCCAATACGGCAAAATCTGAAGCGGCAAACCACTGTTCCAATTCCTGAGTAAGGTCTCCGAAGTCTGAGTATTGGTAACGCAAATTAGGCTCCGTATAAAGAAATGGGTAAGAGTTTGCGTTTGTGTTCAGATTCAGGTGAGCATCGTTAGGATTTGACGACGACCACTCGCCGCCTTGCTGGATTTGGTTTGCTCGTTCGTTTAGTTTATTTTGAAACGACTCGTCTGAAAATTGGCCTGCGCCTGCGCTGGCACTCGGATGATCGATGATTTCATCTTCCAAGCGGTCTATCAGGATATTCTGGTCTTCCAAACAGTCCATTACCGGTTTTTCATTTTCCATGGTGTCATGGATTCGAAAAATTTTAAAGATTACAAGTGTACATTTCAATCGCGTGTACACTCCATAGATCAGAGGCAGTTCTCAAGGCTCGAATTGGGGCAGTCGCAGGGCCGGCGGAGCGCAGGTAAACTTGCAACCCGCGGTGGCCCTAGCAAATCTAGATAGACATGAAGGCTAAAGAAAACACATAGGGGTTCTACCATACAAAAAGAGAAAAACATGATTCCTCGGTTTGAGAGTAAGCAATTCAGTAGCGTTTTTGAAAACGTAGAGAAAACACAATCAAACACTATTGTACTGTATCTTTGAGATCTCAGTGTGATGAACGGTGCTCATGAGTTTTGCGCGTGGGGCCAAATGGAGCAGAACTCTCAAAATGGTCAGTATTTCCTAACGTACATAAATGGCCAGCCAGTGTGTCAGTTATACGGGAAATTGAATTCTGAGAAGACCAGGCGTGATGAAACATGAAGTTGAATCACACAACACACCAATTCTAATACTTGGCCATTGTTTTGTAGTTTGTGTTTGGCCTCAGCAGGAGTGCCTCTAGCCGTTTCGCCCGCGGTGACCCTGGCCGCCCATACAAGAAATAGACATCTGCGAGATGACAATTAACCGTTTCCCAGCGGCTCTAAAGTTCTGATTTTTTTTCCAATATTACATGCGCTTCTACTTTATCGTTTTCTTTTCATTCAATAAATCTAGCTAGTCTTTTCTGTAAAGTTACAGCGTGTTGTGTCCTCGTCATCACCGCGAAACGCTCGATGACGTGACTTATTTGCGATCAATAGAACACAATGGATGCTCGTCTTGTTTAAGCTACGCAAGCCTCCCTTGAACACGATCATTATAAAAAAATTCTCAGCAGGTTCTTTTGAGCTCACTGTTTTTGTCATATCCACCTAAATGAGTATTCATCGATCCGAACAGCATTTTTGTGGCTGTTTGAACTCTCAAGGTAACATTATCGAAAATTTGCAACATAAGCCCACATTGCAAAATGCGCATGGCTCGCGAATGGCAAGCCGTCTGTTGGCTCCGGTCAGCAAACAAACGCTCGATCATTTGCAATGGCTACGTCACTGTATTGGCGAGGTACTTTCGGAGCCTAAGCCACCGCGCCAACGTAAACTTAGTGCCGCTCGAGCAACACGGCATTACGAACATAGTAAAGTACAAATTTCAACAGGATGTCAATTACTTGCTGCTGCGCATGGCAAGAAAATGTCGGAATGCCTAAAGTGTTCGCATGAGAGTAAACACATAGCACATAATCACCTGATCCAGAGTCTCGATCCACTCTCACTTAGCAGAAGCATTAGCTGAGGCCAAGACTTTATTAGGCGCCCAGTAAATTATTATTGGCAGCCTGAACTACGAGACAGCAAGATTTCGGAAAAATACAACAGCTTCGAAAGATTATAGATCAGAGGAGAGCGCAATACCAAAACTGTTTCAAGCCCCTAGAACGGACTTTAGTCAAGTCAAAAGTGCAAGGTGTTTGCACCCACAGCTCACATGTTACAGAACTTATAATATGTTGGAAAAGATAAAATCGGCGTTGTATCGGCGTTTTTTTTTCAAAGGGTGATTAAATGAAGTTCACGTCATGTTGATTACAACAAGTTGAAGGTCACATTCATCTTGCTCGAAAAGTTCACGACACGCGAGCTTGACTTACAATCAGAATCCTCAACTTTAAGAGAATCAAGCCAAATATTCTTTTGAGCCATGTCCCTGAATAGCAATGCGATGCGATGCCAGGCCAAACCCTTTTTATACTTCTGCAAATATGTCAATAAAACATTGCTAGATGCGCAAACTATTCTTACTTATGAAAATATCTTTTTCACTTGTGGTGGAGCGGATCATCCTTGTGCTAGGTGGATGTTCTTTATATACTTTTCTGCATCAAATTCATTGCGAGCAACCCACAATCTCACATAGTTTCATTGTCTGGAATTCACTGAATACCAACTTCTTCTTCTTCTTGACAATAGACGACTAAAGTATGCCCGATAAATTGACTTAACACAGGTATCTTGAAAAGGTGCACTAATTATGTTTTGCACGCCAGATTCCTCGAACACGGATCTTGATATAAGATACTGACATCTGGGTTCTGCCTTGCAAAATCGAGATGGCTAGTTTCGGTAAAAGTTTCGGACTACTGAGTGCCCCATTTTCCCCGCAGAATATAGTCCCTTTGCCCGCTTTTTGTTTCATTTACTAGAGCTAAATATTGTGCCTCAAATTCTTATTGAAATTGAGCCGTTCTGGATAAAAAGAAACAAACTTCATTTTTAATTTTATAGACGTCAATACATGAGCACTCGAAGGTAAAAGCCATGCAACAATGGTCAAGATGGAATAAGGAAGAAGTTTCATGGATAAAAAAAACAGATGATCGCTTATCATTGTCTCAACAACTATTAAATCCAGCATTATGTGCCCCGGAACTCATGGGCTGTCTACAAGAACTTTAGTCAATATGTCACAAAGTGTCTCGCCACTGTTTGGAAGCATAAACTTAGAACTTGACATGGTGCTCTAAATACTTGATATCGACCAGTTTGCTAACCCCAAAGCAAAGTTCCAAACTTTCTTTATTAAAGTCTTCCTGACTTTATTTTGAGTGGGTCCTTATTGTTTTGAATAAGAGACGGGCTGGGTGTTGGGAGCATGCATCATGACAATGCCACATATTCCGTTATAACCTGTAATAATGCCAAGGATTTTGTTGTCATGTGACTTAGTCTTCGACCTAATTCAATTGTGTCAATCGATGTCCTTTCCGATATGAATTTTGGTGTCTTTTCAGGTTTCGGAATTACTGAAGAAGACCTTTCATCCGTCGTTTATGCCAAAATTCATATAGAAAACGCATCTCTCGCGTCTGAAAGCCGTCAATGAGGGATCATAAGACGCGATTTTTTTTGCAGCCATTCGCACCAACCTCATAGGCAGTTAAGCACTTGCGATCACAAATTTACATACATCTAATCAGTGGTCCATAGTATTCTAAGCGATTAAAGGAGAAGTCCAAAATCGAGAGATATCTTCTTTTGCATGGGTAATAACCATTGAGAGTACCAAAAATGTTCGACCACGAGCGGACACAACGGCCGTTTCAAATTGCTCATTGTTCGAGGAAACAAGCGGAAATTACTCCTTGTTAAGGTCTCTTTTATGCTTATACGGGATGAAGACTTCCATTCTTTTGCCAGCCAATGAAATCAAGTGTAATAAATTTGAAAAAGACAAAGAGTTCATGGTTTTGGGCCTCCCGAAGCGAGTATGAAAGAGGTCATATCCCTCGCTGTCTTTATCCATCTTTTTGCCCTAGTTTACCCATGTTTTTAAGGTTGTGTTTTCATCTGGTGAAGAAGTTTGACTCACTCGGAAAGAGAAGAAGTTTGCCCATCATTTTGATCTTGCTAGTTTCCATAGCATTCAGCTTCGCTGTTTTCCTTTACGAGGACACTTTCATATTGGATAGCAAACTCTCAAACGGAAAAGTCAATGCTTACAGGCCTCTCCGCCGATCAAAAGAGGGCACAGTTCTCCTTCCAGCAGGTTTTAGATTCTCTCGTCGTGCTTTGAATCAGCATCTCAAAGGGACTTCCGGAGAAAAGAGAAGCAGGGTTCAGCTCGAGCAATGGGAAATATTGAACAGCCCACTGCTCGAGCCTGGCCTTTTTAAGCCAAAGCAGGCGGCTTTATTTTCGGCTTCTAAGAACGCCGAGTGCACAGAAAAGAAACAATTATTGAAGTATGCCACGGACAGTAGCGAGAAGTTGGCGGTCAATCTCACAAATTTTTTTCAGATATTTAAAGAGGAGGCTGATCGTTATGGAGACACTTACAATAAGCATCTTGCACTGATCTTTGGCAATTATATCAGCGAGGACAAGCTCTCAACGCACTGGTATAGGTTTTCTGGGTCTTCTGTCTGGCTAAAAGACTACAACGTGCACCTTGTTGTGTCACGCTTAGTCTTCACGGAAAATGCTATACGTGAGCACTCCAAACTTAGCATGCTATATGCGCAGATCTTTGATGAGGAGTGGAATGAAGTCCAAGATGTCCACATAGTGTTTCCCACCAATATGGAGACAGGATGTCCGAGTTTCGAGGCTGGTGGCCATCATTTCAGGCTGTATAGATTCCCTCGCCTTCTTCCAACGCCCTTCTCGGTAGGAGAAGGCGGCCTTTATTGGGGAGCAGAGGATCCACGTATGCTTTTAGTACGTAACAGAAACGGCCACGACGAGCCTGTTGTGTTATTCAACACGTTCCAACCAAAAGTGGTGAAAAGCCCGGGGAAAACAGATGTTGTACTTTTCCGCTCTATATTCATCACGTTCCCGTTCCAGGTGCAAAAGGGAAAACAATTGTCAGTGGGAGAGGAGGAAAACAGAGGTCACGAATTCTTCTCTCGAACCAAACAAGTGAAGATCAAGGGACAGCCGGAAAATCTCGTGGAGAAGAATTGGACTCCTTTTGTTAGCAAAGATGGCGACTACGACCAGCATCTCATGATCGCCAGCCTGCTTGAACCGCTCAAAGTGATTAAATGTGAGCTATTAACCCAGAACAGTGAATGCGACTTGCAGCATGATGATGGCCCTGGAGAAGTTGGGCCGCTCCGGGGCGGAACGCCGCTTTTCAGTATCAGCAGGAACCACGCCGATGACTCAGAATTCTTTATGGGTCTTGCAAGGGCGCATTTAACCGATTGTGGGTGTGGGTGGCACTTCTACCGGCCGAACCTTGTGATTCTTTCAAGACGGGGAAAATCTTGGACATTAGCCCATGCGTCTTCATCGATGGACCTCGGAATGGAAGTGATCCCGTGGCGTGGCGAAGGCCCAGTATGTGAAGGAGGCACGGTGAACGCGATGATACCAAACGGGATTGAGTACATTGATTATGAACGCGACTTGTTGAGCGTTGATGTGTCTATATCAGACTTGACTGTAGAGAAAGTCACGGTTCATGGAGTGCTTACTGCCCTTGCTGAACTGAAGTACTGGGAAATTACGAATGATAGCGCCATGCTAGGCCCAACTCAATGTGCGATGCAATCAAGCGTGGAGTTCTGTAAAGAATATGGGATCCAGAACACAAAAAGAAGCTGGCAGGAGACTTTTGAGCTTTTTCTTGAAGGGGGATTTCCAAGCAAGCAAGAATCTCCAATCTCTCTTTTTGGGAACTAAAGGCGAGTATCGTGTCTTGGCTCGGTTGGGTGGAACGAGTCAGTTAATGAGTTGTTCTCCAGACTATATCGAACACGACGAACCTGTTATTCACACTTGAATGACGTGTTCTAAAAGTAACGTGTATTGAAGAAGATAAAGAAAGAGAAATAGTTCTACTCTTCAAATTTTGTTACTGACAAAAGTGCTCGGTCGCTACTTCTTTCTCTGTCCCAAATTGAGACCATGAGTCGTAGTCGAGGCGCAAATTGGCGTCTCCACCATCTAAGCCCAAGCACAATTCGATTGAAAGGCCTCAGGTCCAGAGTAAATAAGAAGAAACACATACTGAATTATAGGTGCTGTTACCAAAAAGATCACATCCAGGCTTTTCAGTCATGGCAAGTCCAAACCCAATAACCCATTTTGCGGTCACGTGACCAGCGGCCTCGCCGTTATGACAATGTCACTACGTCCTGTTCCTCACTTTTCGAATATACTCAGACAGAACACATGTACTTGCCATGTAAGTATCTGCCGATTCAAGCTTTCAATAGGAGGATGCCAGAATTCAGCTCGCGCTTTTTGGGTTCCACCAAACTGCAGTCGCTTTTGTTCTGTATTTTTAACCACATAGAAGGACTTAATATCAGGTGGAAAACAGCTAAAAGCTTCAAAAGCTTTCGAAATTTCACCGATGATACTTTACATCCCTAAATTAGTACCCCTCCTTGACTTTGGGTGCTTTGAAAGTTTGTGCATCTGGGAGTCCACGAGCACGAGAGAAGCGAGGTCAGTCGTCTGTCTTTTTCTCCAAAAAACATATCTCACTTCGGTCCACAATAATCTGAAATCAATTTTTTTCGTTGAAGAAACAATTCTTGGGACGCGTCGAGGCATGCCAACTCTACGACACCGTATTGTTCGCAGCTCTCGCCAAAAATATCTGGGTGGAGTCCAGGCCAAGGTATGCGGGAGTCCGTTGTCCTTGACGCAGGCTCGCGAAAAGTCGCAAAGATTCGCAACCGCGATTGCTATTCTCTTGCTATACTCCCACAAAATGTCTCATATGTACAGCGCGGCAGTTTGTTGCTAATGCAGGAGTGCACACGGCCACACCCGTCATGCATAGTGTGCCCGTGCACCACCACGAGCCTGAGGGGTCTCATATATATACCAAGCCGGATTTCCTGGTGGACGATCGCTTGAACGAGAAACGAGAAACCTGAAAATAACAGTTTTTTTTCAATTCGTCGTCCCGATTTCAAAAAACATCGTTGAAATTAAGGCCACCCTTCTTTTCGACCCCATTATACATCGAGAACCCGCTTTTTTCTCGATTTCTCCCGTCTCACAGCTGCAGCGTCGTTTGCCCCGCTTATTTCACAATGTCCACCGAGAAGAAAGAGTCGCCGCAATTCCAGTCGTACCTCAACAATGACGGTATTGACGACTTGACCCCTGCACAGAGAAAGCACCGGGTGTCGTCGTTGTCGTTGTCGGACTTGAACCAATGGCAAAACGGGTTGACCAAATTGTCGTCGTCGACGTCATTGAGCAAACAAGGCTCGCACGCGAACTTGAAAAAAGTCGACTCGTTGGCGAAGTTGTCGAGAAACTCGTCCATCATCCGCAGAAAGAAGAAGTCCGTCATTGATCACCCACGTGTGGCGTCGTATGCGTTTTGTTTCGACATCGATGGTGTCATTTTGAGAGGCCCTGATACCATTCCTCAGGCGGTCGACGCCATCAGAATTTTGAACGGAGACAACAAGTACAACATCAAGGTGCCCTCGATTTACGTCACCAACGGTGGCGGAAAGCCGGAGAAAGTCAGAGCCGAGGACTTGTCTAAGAGATTGCAGACCGAGATCAAAATCGACCAGATCATCCAGGGCCACACGCCCA
>JAKUBE010000317.1:0-13852 GCA_030674755.1 Metschnikowia henanensis | reverse complement strand
GTCTATTTGAGAAAACACACCCGCACGGCCGAAGAAAGGCAAAAGACGTCTTTTGCGTTTTTGTGGTTTTCGTCACGGGACACGTCACGGCGCCCAGCGGGGACCACGTGATTTTGACGTCGGTGAAATCGCCTAGCCCGTTGATATGTGGAAGTTTATCCGTCTTAGAAGAGCCCAGCGATTTGCTTTTTTTACGTAATATAAGCTCAAGAAGCTTTTCCTTGAGGTAGAGTTTCCCCTGTGAGTCAGCCACCACCGCATGGCCGTGGCCGTGCTCGTATAGCGGGAGCGATGTGAGAGAACATATACATAGAAGCGAGTGTTGGAGATTATCAATCTGTTCCTGGCCAGAGGCGGCAGTTTTATTGTGAGAAAAAACAGCACGGAGATCCTGGCCCCTGGCGATGGTCCCGCCGTCGTTCCCCATTGTAGGTTTTGTGAACTCTTCGTTTGTTTGTTTGTTGTTGGGGATAAGAGAAGATGGTTGAAAAGAAGATGCGCTTTACATGGTGGGGCCAGTTCGGGTCTCAGTAAGATGAAGAGTAGGCTCCGTGGGCCCTATGCATTAGGGCAGCCTGGTGCGAAGAAGAGCAGAAGAGGATTTGGGCTGAATTGGGGCGACAGGAATTTTAGGATTCTCCCCATTTATAGATAATAGAAAAGCCGGAGATCTGCTTTTCATCATCTGAGTAGTACACCGAGCGTTTTTTCGTTTCCATCATTCTCTTGGATTGTGGAATTACTGGGCCCTCTATTTCTTCTTGTTCTCATTCACCCCAGGCTTCTTTTATTTTCTAGGGCCGTGAGAACTCGTCGCACCCCCAGGGCCGAGCCCATACTGATTTCAGGTCCTAGCCTAGGGCCAGGGCCTCACCATTTAGGGCCAGGGCTTTACCGCGAAAGTCCATATTTTATCACTCAACCCTAAATTTCCAGTTCTTTCAACTCCAGCCACAGCAAACAGAGCTAACACAATCGATCCAGAGAGTCGATAAAAACCAATAAAAACATTCCCCAACTACTCTCATAACAACCTCTCAAAAAAATGAGCCAGCGCCGGATCGATCTATCGCAGCTCGAACCGCAGCAAATCGTTGAAATCCGCAAATCGACCGAGGAAGAAATCCAGCATTTCACTCAATCGCTCCAGGCGCTTCAGACCGCCCAGCTGAAATTGCAAGATTGCATGTCGACGATCGACAATATGGACGCTTCCGAAAACACCGAAATTCTCGTGCCCATGACCAGTTCGCTCTATTTGCCGGGCCGTGTTAAAGAAAAAGGGCGGTACTTGGTGGATATCGGCACGGGCTATTTTGCCGAAAAGAGTTCCGGTGACGCCAAATCGGTGTATCAGAAAAAATACACCAAGTTGGAGGGCGACTCAAAAAAACTCAAGGACATTCTCGTGCAGAAAAACGAGATCATGAACCAAATCAACATGGTGTTGCGGAAAATCATGTTGGAAAAAGACCAGGCCGAGCAGAAGCAGTAGGATATATAGCAGGATGTGGCGTAATTGAATATGCGACGTGATAGACTTAGTCTTACTTTCAAGTCTTGGTAGTCTGGATTGTATTATGATGTACTCTATGATAGATTCTGTGTTGTTATGGGATCTGGGGTATACCGGAATGAAGTATAATGTAACTTTGTGATATCACGCAGATTATGGTGGAAGTGTATGATAGAAGATGTAGTATAATGGTACCTGAGATCGTCGGTATAGTTGAATTCGTGGTCTCGAATCTGTGATCTCGACTCCGTACTCCTGATGAATAGAATTAAAAGAACTTATGGGAAGCCTTTAAGGAGCCCATCTTGCAATCACATTCAGGGGAAAAAGAGCAGAATCTCGAGTGCTCGACGCAAACGACAAAAGACAAACCAATGAGCATTCGTAAACTTTGTTTCGTTTGAGCTCTGCTTTGATTCATTTTCGGCACGGACCAAGAAGATTAGACCAGACGGATTGAGCAGGTGCTCAATATCATAGACCATTTTGAGGAAACTAGTTCTTCCATCGAGCAAAGCAGAAGGCCACCTCAGAATACTTTAACTCACCTTCATTAGTTTCCCTTATTTGGAGTTTCACAACCGGATTTTTCTCGATGAAGCTCCTTTAAAGTCCCTTTCTGTGCCAAGGATCCATTTTGAGCCTAGTTCAAAATTCCCATTGTATAGAGGCGCCAAGCTGGCTCGAAATATTCATCGTATGTTTCAGGTAATGGAATCGTTCTGCCTCTTGTAACTGAATCAAACCTGTGACTTTGAACACTAAGCAGGACATACCAAATTGCCTGTCTTCATCACAGAACGGATAGCACGTCTCATCAAGCAGGAAATGGAAGAGTCCGATCCTTAGGCTCACTGTTCTTAGCTTTAAGGCTAAAGACCCTTCATGTTCCAAAATGCGATAGACTGAACTCTAGCCTCGAGTGACGGTTTATGATGAGTGTGTCCCTACTTTCCAGTCATTTGCGCTTTGAACTTGCGTCTGTTTCTGGCAGCAGAAAAGTCTCTTAAATCTCAAGAGATATAAGTCAAAAAAAAAAAAACTGTTTAAGCTCCCAGATCACCACTCTTTGTTGAATATGAACGGCTCGCTGAACGCAGCATTGAGATTGGTCACCTTTCGCCCTCCTAGGCCCTGGATTCCCAGCAAACCGTCGCCCAGAGTCGCCTGGAGCACAATGTTCTTAAGCGATTTGCAGTTCGCAAGCAAGTTCGCCACGTCCGTCTTGTTCACCGCACGCACAGTGGTCAAAGTGTTGACTATGCTGGAATGGTAGTCTGTCTTTTTGATTCCCTGGATAGCCGAGTCGATTTTCGTGCGGGCCATTTCGTTCAGCTTCAACGCGGCAATGTAAGTGCCGGCCTCCTCAAACAGCCACGCCACCACCATGGTGAGGTCGTTTTTGATACATATTACCGAAAGTTTGCGAAGAACTTCTTGCGGCGAGTCTATGTCTACAACTACAAGCAACACGCGCAAGGCTTCGTCGGCACTTTCGAAATTGGTGGTACTGCTTCCGCCCTTCAATTTCTCAAGCCGCCTCCACACGTACTCCGGTCGGAGCTTATGGTATTTCAACGAGAGGAAGAGCACCTGCACAGTGGCATTGATGTAGTAGTCCAGGAGAATCTGGCCGTTGAACGCCCAGGGCGTGAGTTTCATCTGCGGGCTTTCCAAAAGCGGGTTCCCTTTTTGCAGCTGTGCCACCTGCACTTGCGTGTACGAGTGGACATTGGCGTTGACGGCCCTCCTGCTGTTTCTATAATTTTGTGCGTGCTCAGGGCGGGCCTGATTTGGGGCCGCGCCCTTATTTGGTTGATTTAGGGCCGCGCTCTTATTTGGGGCCTGGCTTTGGGCCTGATTTAGGGCCTGATTAGGTTCTGGCTCTGAGCGCGCCGCGCTGAAATCGGCCCTGCTCTCAGTGGCCCTGCTCTCGGCGGTGTCTCTTTTAGATCCACTGGAGACAACCGATTCCGGGCCGTTTACTGATGAATCCTTGTCTTTATTGTTTTCATGATTAGTTGATATATCCTTCTCAGTATGCGCCGATTCCGGCTGGCTACTTGTTTGTGGCACTCCTACCTCGTAATCCTGGCGCATTTTCCGAACCCCGGCCAAGATACTAGCAAACGACGACTGGTCGATCTCTTCGCCCATGGTATTTTGATGAGTTTGATGTTTTGTGCGTAGTTTGGATCTTAAAAGCTTCTTCAAAGAAAACTGACTGTTTTAGTGACAGGAGCAGTGGTGTGTGCTGCGTTCACGGATGTAGAGGATGAAAGAATAAATGGTTTGCTAAAAGTCTAGCAAGCTTGGGCCTTTGCTTTGCGCTTTAGGGCCGGAGCGAGGGCAATACAGTTAGTGCGATCGAGCACCAGGAAGTTAAACTGAGGAATATGATTAAGCGTGGTAGGGGTATGTTTTTTTTCTGTGAAAATTCTTTACGCTTTCTTCGCATGTATCGTAGGCTATCCGACGGTAAAGTTGTGTGAAATTCAATTGAAGACGAGGAAACAGCATGTATTCTATATGCTCTCTGAACCTCCACCAGCCTCAGGCCAGGGCCAAACGCCACTAAATAAGAGGGCAGCGTGGATGGCCTCAATCAGTAGAACATGATAAAAAAAGAGATGACATAAGTTGGGGAAGCTTTGAAATCAACCAAAAAAATGAAGAGTCCCTTTCAAAAATGTCACTTCATCATAAATGATTCCGTTATTCATCTCGTCTCGTCCTCTCTATTCCTCCACGTCTCAAACCCTCTAACCGGCCGCGCTCTTCCAAATCTAAGCGCAGTCAAGCATCAGCCATCTCTGGAACTTCTTATTAATCCCCACAATTCACCAATGGTACGTATATAACACGCCCAGATTTGCCAAACCACCTATGTCCGCCCCGCTAACGATACAGTCTGCCCTTTTCAACTTCCAGTCGTTGCTCCTAGTCATTCTTTTGGCCATCTGCACATGTACATACGTGCATGCCACCTGGCCAGCATTGCTAGACAAAAACAAGACCGGCGCCCTCGGCGTTTTCTGGAAATTTGCGCGGATCGGCGAGAGGCTCAGCCCGTACGTTGCCATCGGCTGTTTTATCATGGCGTTCAATGTGCTCAGCGCGTGATTTCTGTGGGGCGGCAGCCTTTAACTATGTGCAATTATGTACAACTATGTACAACTAGGAGTGAACAAAGGGGTGGCTTTCACTGTTTATTTGGTCGGTAAGGATACCGTTATACTTTCGTGGGTAAGACCCACTGAAGAACCCCTCAAGAACCTCTGCAGAACTACTTTGATGAGAAAAATACTCCCCTCGAGAGTCTTTCTACCCTCGTGAATGTCTGCAAACTTCACACCCTCACCTGAACTCGTATAGCTCATTCACCGCGTTGCAGAGCACCGGGGCGCGCTCGTTGCCCACGAGTCGCTCCAACGCCGTGGCGTCCCACTTCGAATATAGCGTTTTCACAAAGGACAAGTCCACGTCGGCCTGCTCTGTGTAGATGGACTTCCCCACAAACCGGAGAAGCTCCTTGTAGAAAAGCGGGTTGGCCGGCGGCTCGTAGATCAACACGGTCTTGACGCCCGCGAGCTCGTACCGCCGGAAATGGTGCAATCTTTCCGTGTAGAGCATGAGCTTGATTTTGCCCAGGGCAAAGTGGTGCCGTGCCCTCAGCACCTTGGGCCGCAGCGAGTACTCGTCCATCGAGGCAAAGTCGTATTTCGTGTGGTCCTTCATGTACGCCTTGACACGCACGTAGTCGAAGTACGACGGGATGTAGATGAGAAGCCCGTCTTCGTAGGACGCCTGTTTGGTGAGCGACGGGAGCACTGCGTTGACAAAAAACCTGAACCGCGCCTCGTGGCCGGATTGCGGGTCGGGCGCGTCGAACCGCTGGAAAATCTGCTTGATTCTGAGCCCGACTGAGTTCATGATACACGTTTTGGAGGTGATCACCGGCCGGTACCGGGCCTTGCCCGCAAGATTGCCCGACCGGGAGAGCACGCTGTTGACGTTGGGCGTGAGAAACTCGCCGAAAACAAGCGTCTGCCTCAAGAACCGCAGCTGGTCGTTGATGGCATACATGCGAATACGCGAGAAGTCGGCCCCGTGGAAGTTTTTCGGGATTCTGTTCACGTACTTGAGCACGGTGGCCACGTGGTCCCAGTTCTGCATCTCGATCTGGTTGGCGTGGTCCACGACGAGAATCTCGATCGACGACAAGAAGTCGTACTCCTTTTTCGACTGGTTCGGGTCCTCCAAAATCATCAGGAGCCCGATCGGCGACGCGACCAAAATGTCGGCGCTGAAGAACGACGCGTACAACTTGACCGTTTTGCGGGTGAACTTGACGCCCAAACTGAAGAAATCGCTCGAGTTCCCTTTGAACATGCGCCGGAAGTCCGCCGGTTTCGTCTCCGGAGGCTCGCCTTCCTGGTAGAACTGCAGCCGGAACTTCTTGCGGTTTTCTTGCTGCTCCGACCCGGACATCCGGATGAGCTGCTCCACGACCTCGTAGGCGGCGTTTCGCGTGGGCAAAAGAATCAAAACCTTGGGTCTGGTGAAGCCCTGGTCCCGCAACTCGGGCTCCACCGCGCCTTTCTTCAAAGTGCCGTTTTTCAACGCGTCGCTGTACGCACGGATCTTGTCGTTGTTCTTCATCACGCGGTCGCGTGTTTTGTACGTGTGGTTGAGCACGTGCGTGATGTAGAGCCGCTGGTACGCCGTGTTGGTGTGTGTTTGGCTCGGGAAACTCACGTCTTTATAATTCAGCATATCGCTGAGCAACGACGCGTCGAGCGGCGAGAGCGAATCGGGGTACTGCCGAAGATACTCCTTGTGGATCCTGCTTTTGACTGTCGAAAACTCGCTGAACGACCCGGCGGGGTGCACGAGATCGTCACTGAAAAGGCCGTTATTGGAGGTTTGCACCAGACGCACATATGGCAGGCCGTCAACGGCGTGTTTTTGTGCCAGGGGCGTTTTTGCCGCGGCAGCTTTCGTCGCCTTTTCGATCTGCTCGTCGGACACCAAGTTGAAGTGGGCCTCGAACGGGTCGCTGGCGAGATGTGCCACAGTATCTGACAGGTGCGGCATATTTGAGTCTGCCTCTTCTTCCGGGTCAAAAAACTGCTCTTCGTCCAGCCCGGACTCGTCTGCAGACGCCTCGGCGACGTTTGCGCCTGCAATAGCGGTTTCGTCGGTTTCGTCGTTTTCGTCGTCGTTTTCGTTTTCTTCGTCGTTTTCGTTTTCGTCGTTTTCGTCGTTTTCGTCGTCGCCAGAATCGGAACGATGTGCCAATTGCGCACCCAGCTCCCGCGCCTTTCCTCTGGCTTTTTGCCCCGGTTTCTGCCCGTTTTTTTGCTCGGCCTCTTGCTCGGCCTCTTGCTCGGCCGTCAAGAGCGTCAAGAGCGCATCATACGCTTTACCCTCGTGGAAATTTTGCGCCTTTTGTGCACTTTTAGCTCCCTCCTCAATCTCGTCTTCCAGCATAGACTCGTCTTGCAGAGGCTCATCGGGCTCCGGCTGGTCTCTTCTCGCGGTCCGCGTCACGTGCCGGAGCTGCTGGCGGCCGTGGTTCGGGCGGTGTTTTTTTCCACCGGCTCCCGTTGCTTTGGGAGCATTATTCCGTCGTTTAGGCGCTGCCATGGTGTTTGAATGGTGTGTTGCAAAATGCTTGATTTTAGAGCGATGAGTTTTTCGGCCCGGCCCCAGGCCGATGGGTGCGAAGTTGGAACGCGCAATAATTGGGACTTCTGGATGTAGGAACTTGGGGCCTTTTATGTTTTGTGAGCCTGACGAGAAGATGCCCTATTTCACAAGATGGGTGTGGTAGCAGTGTTTGGGTTCAATTGGATTTGGGTCTACGTGGTACTTTTTGAATTGTGAAGGTGATGAAAGTTGGAATTTTGTTTTTGACTGAGTGGCTGGGCAGCATATTCGGGGTTTGGCATTGGTGCGGCTCGCTGCTGGTGGCGGTGGAACGATTAGATGAAATACTATAATATGAACACTGCTAGTGGGTTAGAAGATTACGATAAGTTTGCAGTGATAGTATTTTCTATTACTGGAATCTATCAATCTCATTCTGCTCATTTCAGTCGATGTGTTGACGGGACTTCGATCCGTTTGCTAAGTCTAATAAGAGACCTCTAGGCCTGAGCTTCGCGCTCTTATTGAATAACAGTAGGGAGGCATTGTACGGTTATTGAATAGTAGGTTTCTACAAGTTGAAGAGTGCTTTGAAGGTAGCAAACATTAATGCTGCAAAGGCAAGATCTCTAAAACGTTTCCTGCCTTTTGTTTCCCAAAATCATCGATCCTCGAATTTTGGTGGCCATTTTAACATTGAGGATAATGACGCCCTCATTCGCGTATTTTATGAATTGACGAAATTCTCTCGCAATGTTGAAAACTCCACGTAAAAGGAGATTCTTTTTTCGGCCAACAATGATAGCCGACAGAGTGACCAGTCACGAGGATTCCATAATCATACGTACTAAAGATTCTCCTTCAATATAAAAGTACCTAGCTTGTTCAGCCAGTCCAGATCATCTCTGAACAATTCCGTTACCAGCCCTCTATATTGTAGCCACCTGTGGGTTTGAAAGTGCCCTAATCATAAATATAATAACGATCCTACTTGGGGTCTAACTATGCAAAACCAAAACTTTCTCTTTCCTAGCAAAGTGGGCGTTTAGGCAAACTTGTGAAACCGGTTGACGATATTAGCATCAGTCTCATTACCTCGCAACTTAAGAGATCACAACTCTCATAGAAAGAAACCAATACAACTAAGCCAGGAAAAGAGGAGAAGAGGCTCCAAATGTGAAGGGAAGAAAGAGATCGGACTATTTTGAAAAATCAAAGGCCCCCAAAATTTTCCCAAAATTTCCCCACTAATTTCCAACACCCCCTAAATCTATTATGAACGCAGCCCGGGCGCCTGGCGATAACGCTCGCGTGAGACAGCCCCGTTAGCCGCTCCTTTTTTTTTTTTTTTTTCATCAGACCGGCTAATCAATCCCCTTACTCATCTCATTATTCTGTTTCAGACAGCCCCAGTCAGCCCCCGTTTCTCTCACACAGCAGGAAATAAAACACACCTAAAACCACTCGGTGATTGTCATCATAATAGTCACGCCTCAAATATCCAAAAGGTATTTCCCACAACTTCTGTGCTTTTTTCCTTGCCCCTCTGCCTTTTCCTCTTTGGCTAGTTTTTACTAATATGAGGCTGGCCCCATCTGCGCGCGCGGAAACGGCTCTGCGATCCCCTGGCGAAATTTAGATTTTTCCCCAACTACTAAGTCTTTCTGACTGCTTTTTCCTAGACTTAGTCGGCGAACCTCCTGAAAGCTGAACCCGAGGCAATTCAAAACCCCTTGATTCCGGATAAGTTATTTACACCTTCACCACGGCCTTTGTTTTGTTTTCGTCTTTAAACGTTTCTGTCGTCTAAACAAATCCACAAAGACACGCCAGCGGGTACTTTTCCCACGCGGTTTCAGGCCACACATTTCTCGCGCATTCCCCCGGACTCGACCGGCCCAGAAAAAAAAAAAAATCTCAGGCGTTCCATGCCCCTAAACCGTGCAACATGAGACGGATCAAAAACTTTGTCAAGTCGGTGCTTTCCGTCACATACTTGGGTCTTGTGGTGCTCACGATCCCATTGGCGTTCGATGTGGGCGGCGTTGCCTGTGGCTTGGCGTTCTCGCTCTTCATAATGCTGCTCTACTTTCTGCTAACCACCGTGCGCTTGTTGGCCCACAAGTTTCCCGTGTTGAAGGTGTTGAACGTGCTTTTCTACGCGCAGCACCTCTTGCTCCCGAGCATCTTGATGTTTTTTCTTCTGTACTGCGCGGAGCGGGACGTGGCGGCGTCGCCGGTGATATTTCTCTGGCGATACATTCTCGTGCATCTGACGCTTGTGTTTACCGTGGCCGAAGGTTTTTGTTCGCTTTTGTTGATCCAGGCCATCAGCCAGACCTTGGACTGGCTCACCGATTTCAAGTCCGACAGCTGGCTCTTTGTGTCGCTCATTGGCAGCGGCACCACCATCACGGGCGCGCTCTATTTCCTATACAGAATCTACATCAGCCCTTTCACCTTGGACTTGGGCAACGCGTCCTTGTTGGGCCTGTTTCTCACCTTGACCGTGGGCTTGGGCTTGTACGGGATCGTGTCCAAGAAGGGCTCGATGATCGAGTCCTCGTTGATCTTCGCCTACATCGTGCGCTGCATCTACGAAACATTCCCCCTGCTCTCTCAAGATGCAACGCAAACAATCACCTTTTTATTCACACAAACCACCAGCAACTTGAAGAAAGAGCTCGTGAAGCTCCCGTACCCAGTGACAGAGAAGATTCTGTCCGCGTTGCCCGTATTCGCCTCTAATATCCCCCACTCGTTCACCACGATCTACAAGTTCTTTATTTCTGCCGTGCAGAAGTTGACCTTGCCCGTGTTGATCAATTTGGCGTACCGCATTGGGGTTTTCTATGCGGCAACAAAAATCATACCGTCGTTATACCACGGCCTTCCCTACTCGCCTCCAAGAACGCCGCAGGTCCGCTCGAGGCAGGTTTCTTCTTCCTCAATCCCTTCTATTCCTCTGGAGGACAAAGATTCTCAGGCTTGGAGAGGCAAGCTGCCCACCAGAGCCTCTCAGCCCCAAAGAAGAGCACCGCCTTCGACCATAATCAAATTGATATATGCTTATTCTCCATGCATCATCATCGCCGTCTACACACACTTGATGTTGCTGTACAAAGGAGAGCTAGGTAACGAGCTCAAGCTCTGGGGATGGTGGGCCGGCGCCTCCGAAGATAGTGTATTTATCGTGCACCCTTGGCAATTTTGGAACTGGATCAACATGGCCACCACGCTATTCTTGTACATGGCCGAATTGGCCGGCAACACGGGAAGCCCCAATTCCGCAATGACGAGTCACTGGAAAATCGACTGAGATTTTTCCCCTCTTGAGATTGCCTGATGATTCGGGAGTTGTCAGTTCCTCACTACGTATACTAATGACCTCTCGCTGGCATGCGAGAATACTGTACTATAATCTAATACTTATTCATATGAACCCGACTTTCCCAAAAGGCAGAACATACCGTGGACTATTCAAGCAATATTATCAGAAACTAGGCCAGATGAATCATCAGAAACGTTTGCAACTCTCGTCCACGAATGATAACCAGCCATCTTTCCAGACTGTGAAACCTTCTCAGAGCTTGACTCTATGTTTGCTTTGATATCTCATCATAGTATCCACTGGCCTAAATTTCCGACAATACATCCCAAACTGTGGCGGCAATTTTGCCTCTTGAGAAAGGTTATGAAAAAGGAATCGAAATTCAAGGAAGCTCGGTGCATTTGACTGCACATGTTCCCTAAAAGAACAGCGAGCTTGTGAAAAAGAGAAGAGTGACGTTCAAAGACAAGAGTGAGCTCCATTGTGTTAACCACTTGTCAAAGTGGCCGTTTGCTATACCTGTCATTTAGGATACACAATCCCATTGCCGAAAGAAAACCTCAGTCCTCCTTGGAAGACCAAGGGAACACAATGTCCGAAAGACGTGCCGCGACCGAAAATACCCAAAACCCCTATTGTGACAGACTTTCCAAACATGGGAACTGCCCAACAAGCTATTTCCTAGACCCTCGTGTGACCATTGGCAAAAAGACAACAAGACCCAAAAGGGGTTGATCAACAAAGGAATTACAAGAAAACAACTCGAGGACACGTTCGCATTAACGATGAATGAATCACCTGCCACAGGGCCCGGAATTATAAACGGCGAGACACGCCCAGACAAGGTGTAAACGGGTATTAACTTCCGTTACGTTTCCGTAGTTGCGGCCGGAGACTTTCCCCAAAGCATTAGTGCCGAGGCACTGCAGCACGATGGCCGCTTAGTCCGCTTCGTAAACAAACCTTTGTCTCTGAACGTGAAGAAAAGAGAAAAAAGGAAGACGCATGGGCATCGGATGCGCTTTATAGTGAAAAATGAGACGGGTGTCGTGCGCGAACCTACTTCGAGCGCGGACTAGGAGCTTTAGTGAGGGCTACCTGGAATGGTTTTCAGACTGAGTCAGCGGGGTCTGGGCCTGCTTCAATGAAGAAAATTTGAGGAGTGATTCTGAATGGCTTTGAAATTTGATATTTTCGATTTTAAGTCCTTCAATCAGATGAATCAGACAAAAAAAAAAAAGTACTAGCAGATCATATGAATTGGAGATGCGAGATGCGTGTTCAATTAATAGCAGGTCCCATTGAATACAGAAAACTGCGCGACTATTTGCAACTGCCCTTTACTGAACCCCACACATCAACCAGATTCTTGCCCAACGCAACATCACTAGCACAGATAAATATTGAGCCATAGTAATACCAAAGAGATCGCCTTCGTAGCCCTTTTCCAGTTAAAAGTACCCCAATCACGAGAACAATTCTATGAATGCCGTGGGAAGAAAACTGGCCACTCTTTCGTAAGTGCGAGCACCAGACCCGTAATACACCACAGATGGGTTGCGGCCCTTGGCAAAAATCAAGTCGAATAAGAGATGATGTAGCCCTCGAAGCCCCTGTGAGCCGATGGACGAGCCCATGGAATTTGACTGCGTCTGTGTCTTCAAAAACTGGCTCCCGTAGAGACTTTGCATATCTGAGGACCAGCTTCTGACCTCCGCCTCGATAACGCCGGGGATTTTGGCGGGTTTGCTGGCGGGTAACGCCCTTGTGTTTGAGAGATTCAAGTTCCCTAGCCGGATCTGCGTGACTGAGATTCCCTGGGGCTTTAGTTCTTTGGCCAAAGTGGCAAAAAGATCCTTGAGTGCGTTTTGAAACACAACTTCCGTAGTGTGGTACGAGAGACGGAGGCTCCCCACGATGGTAGGAATGATGCTGATGATCTTCGACTTCTGTTCACGCACAAGCTCCAATAGACCCAGGCTAAAAAGCCTCGTATATACGGCCAACCTGGCCATGACCTTCTCCCACGAGGCCAGAGAGGTGTTTTCGAGCGGGCCTAAGGGGAAATATAGATTAGGCGTAAAAACAACCGCCGAGAGTCTGAGAAGATGCGGCTCAGCGCCTTTCATAGGAACAACCTCTGAAGCAAGAATACCACGGAACTTTGCAATGTCCGCGTCGAAATTCCCCTCGTGGTTCAAATTGACATAGTTGATATCGTCCGTGATAGTGTTCAGCTGAATATACCGGAGATCTTTCTCATCCAAAATCGTCAAATACACGATAAAGCCTCTTTTCTCGAAATCGAGCGCCAAAAGACGCGTCATCGGCTCGGTGGGTGAACCTACAACTAGCACCACGTCTCTACGAGCGCCGTTGGGCAATTTTGGCGTGCGTCTGCGCCGGATTTTGGCCAAATTGGCCGGATTGGCGGCTAAAAGCTGTTTACGACGATAGTACACGAGCCCTCCTAGCCCGAGCCCGGTGAAAAGCGCGCCTAGAAGCTCGTGTTTGTGTGTTTTCATTCTCCTTTCGATTATTTCAAAAACCGTCATGGGTTTCGAGGCGTTTGCCGCTGGATTCGTGCCTCCTAAAAATGTGAGGGGAGACGAGTCCCAGAGTGCGCCCGGATCGGGTAATTTTTCCGTCTGCGCTTGCACAAATTCCGTCACAAAAGCATACGTAGACCGAAGGGCGCCGAGCGTGGCCGAAACGGGCTCCGCTACCATATCAAATGTGAAAAAAAGTGTAGTTTTGAGGGAAAAGAAGATGGACGAATGAGCTAGATAGAGACCCGATTTGCTAAGTATCGCAGTGCGGCACACAGTCATGCGCGTGTCTTCTGGGGTATCGATCGCAGTGGGAGGCAAACGGCGGGACAAAAAAACGTGCCGGTCCCAGGAATCGAACTTGGGTCTGCTCGGCCACAACGAGCTGTACTTACCACTATACTAGACCGGCGATTGCGAAATTTGTGAGGGGCTGGTTAATGTCGTCCAATGTGATCAAGCGTTAATCGAATCCTCGGGCGTAAGCTGTTCTCGGAAGATGGCGAATTTTGATGATGTATTCTTTTCAATAGTTTGAGTATGTTAGCGCGAACGGATCTGCACCACGAGGTCTTTTTTCTTGGGGCATGGCGTCATCTACGGGAAGAAGTCTGTGTGAGAGTGGTTACATCCTTTCGGAAAATGCAACAACAGGGAAGGGGAAGTTTTAATTGGTACGTTTCTTTCAAAAAAAAAAAAGGTACGTTGACACCGTCCGCCGAGTCTATCATTCCCGACGCCAAGAATGAAAAAGATGGTCTACCTCTCCCAACAGGGAAGGGGAAGACTTTCCCATTCTTTCAG
>JAKUBE010000316.1:0-13862 GCA_030674755.1 Metschnikowia henanensis | reverse complement strand
AGGTGACGACCTCCAATTCGTCGTCTTGGTCGAGCAAAGTCTTGGTCCTTTCAGGATACTTCTCTAAGAGCTGGTCAATCTTCTCAAGCAATGAGGTCTTGGTGTCCTTCGACCGCACGTCGACGCCGATTTTGGCAGCGACCTTTGCCAAGTCTGCCTTTCTGTAAGTCTTGTAGTCAGACATGGAAGTAGTGTGTTTTGTGTTGTTCGTAGCAAAAGCAACTGTTTTCCTTTTTTTCGAGGAGACTTTGGGGCCGACTTGTTTTTGTTTTCCCTCCGCGAGCGCGCACTCTCGCTTGGGGCGCCGGGACAGACAGACCGGCCGGTGTCAGCGGTGTAACACGTGTGAAACAGAGAAAAATTTATGAATTACGGAGGTTAGAGAATTATTTACTTGGGCTTTACTGGTGAATTTCATATGACGATATTCCTTACAAATTATCTTTAGGTTACCGTGCATTAGCTTGTGTGTCTCCATCTCAAGCTCTCGTACATTTGGTGGGCCCCACACTCCAAGCAAGCGTAAGTGTGGGAGCAGCAACATACGGGTTCGCTCGGTGTGGGCGTTCTTTTTCCCGCAAGTGGCAGGGCTGACAACAGTGTGCGCTAATTTTTTGTCAAGCACACTCATTGTTGTTGATGTTCTGTCCCGATGTGGCAATATCCTTGAGAGGTTTGTTGTGCAGAGTGCCGATGGAAGACCTAAATTTTGGGGATCTATTGAGATCGAAAAAATTCAGCGACGTGTTGCGCCTAACTCGGAATGCTTTATTGTCGTTTCTCCCCAATGCGGCAGGAGGGTGTGCAGTGTCTAAACAAACAATAAACAATAGTTGCCGCAGCCCACACGAGATACGAAAGAGCTGATAAACGGCCGCCCCAAATTTGAGCATTGTGCTGAGCTAGAAAGTGTAGAAATATAATGCAGCTCGAAACAAAGGGTATCAAAATTGTGGTAGTACCTTTTTGTCTCTAGTTGTTTGTAGAGCTCCTTTCGCAGTATGGCCTCATTAAGCGCACGGTCCGGCTGTCTGTATGAACTAATTAATTGGGGCTTATTGATTGGGCGAATGCAACATGTTACTAGATTATAAGACTCGTCCCAAATTTAATAATGTTCTTGGGGACAAAATTCTGTGCTGAGTCTTTCTTGATATTTTTTTCTGCATTTAACAAGCCCTTATTCAGGCTTTTGTCACTCGAACTTTTTGTTCCAAATTAAAGTTATATTTTGAAAATTACACAAAATCTCAAGACATCGAGGTCAAAAAGAACTATTAAGTGTACGGTAGGGGTTATTTCACTTTGAAACTGAAATGAAGGAAACGCAATCAAAGAGTATCGACAGCTTAGGAAGATATCAAATGTGGTACTTACGCTTGTGCTGAACACTTCTTTGGAATGCTCCCTCCGCAAAAGGCTTTATCCTCTCTCAACGCACTAACACCTAACATATACTGCATTTGGCTTTGACAAGCAGACACCGTATTTTGTGATATTTTGATAACTGTATCACGCCCACCCGGCTTAAAGCAACCTCACTAGCCATCGCTGACTTTCTGGGTCTGTTTCACACGGTCTTCCTATTTTGGCATTTTTCGTCACCGTTTCCGTCAGTCACCTGACCTCCCACATCTTGAAAATCGTTCTCTGTGCACAACCCCAGACCTCAGCTATTACTTTACTCGCTTTTTCGGCGATGTGATAGACACTGTCTCTTTTGCAAGTAATCAGTCATTGCTCTGATCCACCCCGTGACCTTTCAGGCAAAGAGTCAATTTGAGCTTTTAATAACCTTAGATCCCATAAAGCAGATAGAGCGATACTTTTCCTATCTTACCAAGATACCTCACTGTTCCCAAAAAATCAGAAAAACTTCTCCATTCACAGCATTGGTTTGGCTGACTACATGAGTATCTGAGCTTCTGTCGCTGAAAGCATATGCTATCAGTCTCTAGCACAACTTCGAATAAGAGCTTATTACAAAAATGATACCCTGGATGAGACTAATACAACCAAATTTGCCTCTAAAAAGAGCACTCACTACAACGTGCTCACGGCTTCAGGAGCCCCGGATCAACCAGGTAGGAATCCAGTACCTCTCTCATGATCTACACCGAAAAGTGTTTCCAAAAAGCTCGCCCGATGACTACGCAAACCCACCTAATACGGCGTTGCTCGAGCTTGCAAAAGCGCATTTGAGGCAAACAGATCTCCTTGGAAAGAAAACGCTTATCACCGAGCCAATCACCATTCCAAATTTCCCGGAGCTAGTAGGAAAAAACACGCTTGACGAGCATTTTTCAAAGATAGGCTCGCGATATTCGGAGCCGTACCTCAGCATGGCGAAAGAATTTCTTGCCGAAGGCTTCAAATTACCCGCCATGCCCACAGATTGGCAACTCGAGTCTGGCTGGACCAGATACGTCCCGGGAGCAGCTCCCGAAAAGGTGAGTGTGCCTTTAGAGAATGAGTTGGTCTTTGATGTGGAGGTCCTATATAAGAAATCTCACTATCCAGTGCTTGCCACTGCCGTTTCACCAAAGGCGTGGTACGGCTGGGTGTCTCCGATCATGACCTCGTTTCGGAAGGGCTCGGAAAGCTGGAATCACCTTATTCCCTTTGAAACTCATAGTAAACCGAAGCTTCTCATAGGATACAACGTCAGCTATGATCGCGCACGAGTGAAAGAAGAATACAACGTGAAACAGTCAAAAGCGTTTTTCATGGATGCGATGGCCTTTCACATTGCCACTAGCGGCTTCTGCTCGCAGCAAAGACCCCTTTATCACAAACATAAAAAGAACAAAAAGGCTGCGGCGGAAGCGGAATCTGCAGATGAAGACAGCGAGAATGAGCTGTTTGAGTCCGAATTCGACGCTGATGGGTCGGCCCTGGAGGTCGCTCAAGGCCTCATCGATGACCCTTGGCTTAACAAAGGGTCTCCAAACTCGTTGGCCAATGCCGCTGAATTCCACTGCGGGATCAAAATGAACAAAGACGCACGGGACTATTTCTCAAGCACTGATTTGAACGACATCATAGACAACTTCCAGGGTCTCATGCAATACTGCGCGGACGACGTTTATGCCACGTATAAAGTTACACAAAAGGTCTTCCCAGAATTCTGCCGGAGAAACCCCCATCCTGTCTCTTTTGCGGCCCTTCGCCTGATGGGCTCGCTTTTCCTTCCCACAACGAAAAAGTGGGAAGATTATATCGAGAACGCGGAGAGGGTGTATCAGGAAAATAGAGAGCAAGTCTCTAAGATTCTTTCGGAAAGAGTGACTGAACTCATACGTTTCATTGAACAGGACGACCAAAGCTTGCAGCCCGACTTTGACAATGACCCGTGGCTCAAGCAAATGAACTGGAACTTCAAACATCCTCGCTTGAAAAAAGACGGCACCCCGTGCGCCAAACAGGCATATATGACCGGCTACCCAGAATGGTACCGTGACTTGTTTAAGACGGTAAAGTCCGATGCGGGCGAGTCGACTAGGGAGCTCAATTTAACTGTGCGCACGAGAATCACGCCATTGCTATTGCGCCTCAAGTGGGAAGGGTATCCGCTCATTTGGACAGATTCCGCTGGCTGGTGTTTCAAGGTGCCGAATAGGGAGGAAGTGGTCGACGCAATGCTTGCAAAGAACTACCAGAAGGCGAAGTTGAGCGAGCAGGACCAAGAGCGGATGCTTCCTGAGCTTCGGGACGATGGAAATTTTTACGAGCTATTTAAGATCCCTCACCCCGCGGGACCAAAAAACAGATGCACTATGATCATGAGTAAGAGCTATCTTCGGTATTTCGAGAGCGGAGTTCTCACCTCTGAGTATGAGCACGCTGCCGAGATTCTTGGCTTGAACGCTACCGCCTCCTACTGGATGGGGAACAGAAGCAGAATCACGGAGCAGTTCGTCGTTTATGCGGACAAGGATGGGAAAGAAAACAAGTTTTTCGATACGAAAAAGGAGATCAGGGATCACGACGGAATGGGAATGATTCTACCGAAACTCTGTACCATGGGCACAGTCACCAGGCGTGCAACCGAAAACACATGGCTCACTGCGTCGAACAGTAAAGCAAACAGAATCGGCTCGGAGCTCAAAGCTATGATTGAGGCACCTAAGGGATACGTCTTTGTGGGTGCAGACGTTGACTCGGAAGAGCTTTGGATTGCCTCGTTGATTGGTGACGCTTTGTTTAAAATCCACGGAGGCACTGCGCTTGGTTGGATGACTCTTGAAGGTGACAAGAATGAAAAAACAGACTTGCATTCTAAGACAGCCGAGATTATGGGCATTCTGAGGGGCGACGCAAAGATTTTCAACTACGGCCGTATCTACGGTGCTGGTGTGAAGTTCGCTACGCAATTGTTGAAGCAGTGCAACGCGCTGATAGATGATGAGTCTGCCGTGAAAATGGCGCAAGAGTTGTACGAGCGAACCAAAGGACAAACTGCACACTCCAAGGTTTTTGGGAGAAGAGTCTACCATGGAGGAACAGAGTCGGTGATGTTCAATGCCCTTGAGTCTATCGCCTACCTAGAAAGTCCAAAAACCCCGGTGTTGGGATGCTCGATCACTGATGCCTTGACTCAAAAAAACCTCAACAAGAATAACTATCTCACTTCAAGAATCAACTGGACCATTCAGAGCAGTGGTGTGGACTATTTACATTTATTGATTGTTTCCATGGAATACTTGATCGAAAAGTTCAAGATAGACGCTCGTTTGATGATCACTGTTCATGACGAGTTGAGATACATGGTGAGGGAAGACCAAAAACTTGTTGCAGTCATGCTTTTGCAAATCAGCAACTTGTGGACACGTGCCATGTTCTGCGAGCAAATGGGCATACATGAGCTTCCGCAGTCATGTGCGTTCTTTTCCGAGGTTGACATTGACTTTGTTTTGAGAAAGGAAGTTGGCTTGGAATGCGTTACACCATCGCACCCTGAAAAGATCCCTCCCGGAGAATCATACTCGATCCAAAAATTGATGAAAACGTTTGACGTCGGAAAAATTCTTCAAGAGAGTTTGGGAAACTTGCAGCGGTTCAAAAGTCCCAAGTTCGAGGCGAGGCAGTCTTTGATCCTGACCCTCGATGGCGGACAAGATGAGACGTCGAGAGTGGGAAAGCTTCGCTTGCAAAACTCCGTGACCAAGGAGGAGTGGACAAAAAATATGACCCTTTATTTGAGGGACAGGAGACTGGCATTGAAATCCGGCACTACGTCAGCTGAGAGCATGAGGTATAAGAAAAACAAATTCGGTGGAAACCTGGCTGAGTCTGCAGGTGATGATTTAGATTCGAATGTCGAGGTACAAGCTTTTGGGCTGATGCCTCTTGCGAAGCCCAAAAGGAAGAAAAAATTGAGGAAGGGTATTGTTGAGGATATCTCTTTGGAAAAGAGAGTGGACGAAGGTGAAACGGAGGATGATGGCGATGCAGGAGGTATAAATGATGGTCTGGCTCTGCAAGTCAGAGCAGAAACTCCACCAAAGCATAAAGTCAGACTTATCGAAAGGTGGCCGCTCACTGAACATGACAAAGATCTTTTTGAGCGAAGTTCCCCAGACCCATTCATGAGGCCAGATCGGGAGCGTCGGTCAGACTTCCCTAGGGTTTATCAAAAAAGGTCATGGTCTAGTATCCCGCAACAAAGGTCTTTGAAAAAATACCCCGCCTTCTTGAATCAGTCACTTGGTCGCAAGATCACAGTGAAATTTGATCCACGGCGGCCGTCGAACCAATCGCTTTCCGGGCCAACGAAGAGAGTGGCGTTGCGATCCGACCTGTCTAAGCCTGCTTTTGTTCCACAAATTTCGAAAAATTTTCAGGAAGAGTCAATGGGAAATAAGTGCAACGATGAGAACTTCAGGCGACGAGGGGAGCGAGAGCCTTTCATAGAAGAGCCATTTGTTCGCGGACGACGACGAAAGTAAAGGCCTCGCTTTGAATCCACCCTTCCAGAACACGCTCCCCAGAAAACCTCAAAACCTGCCTAGCATTCCATGGATCACATCATCATCGATAGTAACCGGGGCGAAGAGACCAAGCAGAGGGTGACCGAAACAAGATTCGATATCTCCACCTGTGCAAGAAGTAGGAGCATGGCGTCAAATGCCTTTTCTCCAAAGGTCTAGAAACACTCGCGTCTTAGAAGCTCGGATGAAGCCGAATCGGAAAGCTTTAAAAGTCTTTTTACGTGAAGCTTCATTGGAATGAGATTCAAGACAGCGCCCCGATACATCGCAGAAAAAAGCGATAGCACCGCCAAAGATTCCAGTTGAACAAGCTCGAGGTTTATGAGATAGACTACATTAATAAAACGACAAAATGACCACTTTAATGAACATTACAAATTTTCTCTTCATAATGGGTCTAATGAATTGTAGCACTGCAGTGTTATTCATTTTTCGCATCAACAGGTGAGCATGAATGAAAACCTTCATTAGCTCGCGCATTCACAGAGCATTGATGCCATTTGACCTTCAAAATAAGCTGTCTAAACGATACTAATAGTACGACACCATCAATTCCAATCCACTCTGCCATTTTTATTCTGCGCACTTAAATCTAACCAAGTCAAAAGAAGAACAAATTTATCTCTAGTTCGCTTAATCATCAATACGCAATATGGCAAGTTTAGACCACATCGTCACGTTAAACATTCCTTTCGAAACCAGCAAACAAGCACAGATTGCTCGTGATACCATTGCAGTTGACCCCGTGTTGAAAAAGGACGAAATATCCGTGGATTTTTCGACAGAGGGCGCCACGTTGATTGCTCGTTTTGCCGGAGTAAGTGATCGTGTAATTCGTGTAGCCGTCAGTAACTCGATCGACAACATAAAAACAATCATCGAGACCATGGACGAGTTCGACGGACAGAAAGAAACAATTTTTCAAACATGAAGTTAATATCTTTGACTATTCGGAAATGGCGGCTGTGGACGACCAGATAATGTTGGTTGTTCTCAAGAAGGACACTTATGATCTGTGTCATCTGAAACCAAAGCACTATAAATCCGGATGCTCGAAACGACACTCACGTTTCCAAACTAAGGGCGATGAAAGTGAGGACAATTTGGCAACAAGGCAAGAAAAGATGTTACCCAAAACTATTGATGGGAACAGCGCAAATGAAAGACTCGAAAACTTAAGACGCACGTTTTGAAACATAACTAGCTTTTTTAAAAGCACTTGGTTTTTTTTCTCAACTTTTGGTCATAGAGATAACGCCGATAGCTATCCTAGTATCGAGCGTATATAGACCAAATATTTATTGGCCAAATGTGGGTTGAGCATAGCGCTGCCTCGTGCCATCCATAATGACAATTGTCGCAAGCCAATTTCAAACCTACTCTTGAAACCCTGATTCAGTAAGTTTCTCTTAATCTTAGATCTGTATCGGCGTATCTCCACTGATCAAAGTCGGTACAAACTATGCGAAAATCCTTAAAATCGCCTATGCTCGCTCATAGTTGTTTCATTCGTTTAGCGGTCCAAAGTTCAAACGACATCACTTCGCACACTTCTACGCTCATATAGATTCTAAGCCCCAATATAGGAACCCGATAACCACCAAGTTTAAGTAAATAACCTTAGGCCGGTCAGCATTCACACTCTGATAATGCTCCGGCGCTACAGCTCACTTACATTTCGAAGGGGTCTCTTCCAGAGGTTAGCTAAAGGCCCTTTAAAAGAGGAGAAAGACACTAAGCATCACGAATACTCCATTACACCCGAAACATTTGCTTTCAAAGTCAACAATGATATACAAACATCACTGCTGAAATCGAGGTTTCGTCTCAAGTCCGAGTCGTCTTCAAAAAGATCGCGAATGGAAAAGGCGGAGAAGATTTCCTCGGATTCAAGTACCCAAGCGCATCCTCTCCAGGAGACAAAAGCTTCGTTGAATGTATTGGATAAAATGTTCAGAAATGCCACCAACTATCCGTTCCAGGAACAAAAGCCGCAGGAGGTCTTCGATAAGTTCCCACTGACCAACTCTGCTCGTCTAGCCCGCATGAAACATAGACCCCGTAAGACGAAGATGCTTGTCTCTGATTTCATCGAGGACTCGCTATATAATTCACATTACGGGTATTTTTCGAAGGAGGTGGAGATTTTTCACACAGAGAAGCCGTTTGACTACAACAACATTGAAGACGTGGACCAGTTCATGGAGCAATGGGAATCCGCATACTCGCGTTACGATGCTGACACGGAAAATGGTGGGTTCTCGAAAATTCCGCCTGGAAAGTCTACGTCCACGCAACTAGCAATCCTAGAAAAAGAGCCCACGCTTGTGGTGAAACCCAATGACTCAAAAATGGCCAAGTACGCCAAAGTCGTGCGCACACAGGATGTAGTAGCCACGGGCAATTTTCCTCAATCAAAGAAATCACTTCAGTTGTGGCACACGCCTACAGAGCTTTTCTCGCCCTATTATGGTGAGGCTTTGGCCAGATATATCATTGTGAACTATAAGCTAAACGGGTGTTATCCGTATAAGGACTTGATCATCTACGAGATGGGAGGTGGAAACGGGACGTTGATGTGCAACATCTTAAGCTACATTAAGAAAACAGAGCCGGACATCTACACACGCACCCAATACAAGATCATCGAAATCCTGTCGCAGTTGGCAGCCAAACAACACACGCAGGCCCTTAATGAAAAGTTGATCTCTAGGGGTTTGGACTCCCGCAAGCTTGAGATCATCAACAAGTCGATATTCAAGTGGGACACGACCGTCGATCAGCCTTGTTTCTTCATTGCCTTGGAGGTGTTTGATAATTTCGCGCATGATATCGTGCGCTACGATGCATCTACAGGCGAGCCTCATGAAGGCCATGTCCTTATCGACGATGAAGGCGACTTTTACCAGTTCTATACCCCTCAATTAAGTCACTACACAGAGGCATTTTTACAATTGAGAGAACACGGAGAGTTCCCCATCTTGCCGCAAGTCGAGAGCTTTTACGGCAACCTAAAGAAGTTGCAAAGCCTTGTGCCTTTCATCACCGATAAAGACAAAATACACCCGCTCCTTCACTCCACTCGCAAGTTAGAGTGGTCCAACAGATTGTTTCCCTTGAAGGACAATTTGACAGCGGGAGAATTCATTCCAACTAGGCTCTTGCAATTCTTTCAGATCCTCAAGTATAGGTTTCCCAACCACTCCTTGATCAGCTCAGACTTCCACAGCTTGAAGAACACCATGCCGGGTTATTTCAACGCGCCTGTTGTTCAGACGGTCATTCAGGATAAGATGGTCGACGTGTCAACCCATTTGTGCCACCAGGGTTATTTTGATATTATGTTTCCCACTGACTTTAGCCTTGCCTGCGATTTGTACAAAAAGTGCACGGGGAAATTGGCGAAGGTCGAGCTGCATCGTGACTTCTTACACCAATGGGCAGATGTAGAGGCTACCACAACCAAAAGAGGCGAGAACCCGATGTTAGACTTCTACAAGAATGTGAGCTTTATGACGAGTTGAGAAGCCTCGGGATACCAAGTAACAATCATGTAAATACAATCTCTAACTTCAGTGTGAGCAAAGCACAAAAGGACATTTTGTTGACCGGCAACAAAAGCCTATTTGGGCGCTCGAATCATACACACGACAGTTGTCTGCGCCTTAGATCTCAGAAGCCTTGACTAAGTAAAAGCACTTGCACCTTACGAAATCCACCAATCGCAGAATCAAAGACACTCAGGCTCGCCTCCTTACATTCATCAATCACTTCGTGTAGCGAGTTCTCAATGAAATTCTTGAAGCTCAAACAGATGCTGCGTATTGCCTCCGGAAGTTGTTCGGAACGAATTGTGAAACGGTCCACAACGCTTGTGATTCCTCCAGTCACGATGCTCAAATCAAAATCGTTGGAAGCCTGGTCCATGACTATTTCCGGACTAGAAGGAGATTTCAGAAACATTGCGCGTCGCAACATCTTAAAGACCTGTAGGGCGTTGAGAGTGAAACCCAATCCAATCCCGAGGGAGAAGCTACACAAGAACCACAAAGACTCGCGATCAGCTAAAGAGGAGCTCCCGAAATCTCGATAATATGGCATGCAGACAAAACAATCGTGAAGTGAATTTGTGAGAACTCTCAAATGACTTAATCCAGAAGAAAGTCGCAAGGGATCGACTGAATTATACTCAGGTGCAAACACCATCTCATGACGTATCAGACGCTCCATGTGCTTATAATTTGGCTTCAAGGTTGATGATACCGCGGCTAAATCCATCGAGGGAAGTTTGTCTGAACCCACGAAGCTCAGAACATGTTCAGTGTTTTCGAAAGAGGAGCTGGAGCTGGGTTTACGCCTCCTTGATTCACATTCAACGATCACCCGAACCTTCTCTAGCAATTTGGGGCTGCTCAAAGATGAAGACTTTATTGTCTGTGCTGGTTTCATGCAACTCAAGATGTCAAAGAGGCCAGCAAAGTAATCTGACGTCAACAAATTAACGACTGTGAGCACAGGAAGAGACTTCAGTATGGGTTCTTTTGTATGGCAAAAGATAATCGACTTCACGAGTGAGGGTAGCCACATACTACCATCGTTGATGACGAGCAATAGATCTGTACTCTCGGCCTTTGATATTTCATCCGGCAGTGGAGGGCCCCCAAGAGACATTCGGGTGATGTTTAACCGGGAAGAAGCATGTCCCAGACGGTCTTGTATGAACTTGATGAGCTTTTGTATATCGCAGTCCAAGGTTTCATCGGCCGAATTGACCACCATGAGTTCCATAGCCCCGATCTCATCTGATAGTGACATTCTAGGCATTATGAATGTCTGCAGCAGGTCCGAGCGGACAGATGCATGCCTCTCACTGTATCTTGATGAAGCAGCAGAGTCATCCTTTTCTAAATCTAGCTTCGCACCCGATCGATTCTCGACAAACGCAAGATCTTCATCGGCCCCGTCCTCTTCATCAGTTTCGAACAACAAGACCCGTGGTGAAGCTCGCTTTCTGAGCGACGGCACAAGAACAAGCGATTCCGAGGGCCCGTCCTCGTCAGTGGAATTTGAGAGAATCGAGGCACTTGCCGGGCGAGAATGACTGCAAGTGATGGGCGACGATATGCGCATCAGCCGAGTTATGTCCTGAAACAGAGACAAGTTGAGGGATTGCCATGACAGAAACGACGCCAAGGAGTCTTCTAGCAAAGAAGGCAGAGACTCCTGTGGCGAGTCATGCCGCCCGTTTTTGTCGTTGCTTCGAGAAACGGATCTCAGAAGGCTGTTCGGGGATTGTGTCTCAGAATTGAAGTGCGGGGGCGGCAGCGGCAGCGTGCATTCGAGAAGAGGGTCAGAAAGCGTGTTGTAAATCGAGTGGTGGGAGGAAAGAAGCCTGCGAAACGACGCCGAGGATTCAGGCTGGCGGGCAGAATCCCTGCTCATGGTCATCTGAAATTTGGATCTTTACCCCCGGCCGAGCTGCGCTTCTTTAAAAATTTTTATTTGGTTCGCAAGCCAAAGATTTCCCTTATCGAAAACAGGGGATATATAAGGCTAACAGCTGTGACGCGATAAGCGCGATAACAGGACACAAGACACGTTATTTCGTGGGGCGTGTAAAAAGTGGCGTGAAAATTATAAAAATTCGAAAGATCGCTTTGATTGATAACTTGCTTTTTGTATGATGGTATATAATGTTCGATGCGTATGGGGTTCTTCCTGGTTCGTTAGATAGGGGTATAACTCTAAGTGAAGATTTTGTGGGATTAAACGGGAAGGGAGTGACAGTGGCAAGGAGCGGGGAGCGAACACGGTCTACGGTCCAGGCCACGTCAAGCGTAATGCGAGGAGTGCGAGGCGTGTTTATTACCCAAGGCATTCAAGACGAGGGACATTAGTAATCCGAAATTGATGCCATATCTAAAGGGACGCCATGATGAATTGTACTTCTGGATTTTCGCAAAGCGGTATATTGTTTCTTTCTCTACTTGTTTGCTATCGAGTGGGTGGCTACAATTTGCATGTGATCTCCAAGTTGTGGCGGTGTGTGGGTCTGGCAAGCGTAATTAGGTCAGATGATTTCGGAACAGATTGGCAGATGCGCACAGTATGATTCAGAATCAATGAAAGTTTAGTTATAAATTATCGAAGAATTTTTAGTCTTCTCGAAATGGCTTTACTTGATCTAGTTCATGTGTCATGAGGTGGCACGCTTCAAAGACGCCCGATGCAATTTTGCATCCACACCTCCTCACTTTGCGGGCTCAGGAATAATATGAGAAGACCTACTACATTTCCACTCTCCAAGTCATTGTTCATTCAATTCTTGGAAATAGCATAATTACCATCAAAATAATATTTCAAGTCCAGGGACAAGATTGCTTAGCTTCAAATATTGAAAGAGACATGATTGTGGAGTGTTGGTGGCCGGGCATATAACGTATTCTTTTTCTTCATCTGTAAGTCACCAAATGTGTCAGGACACAATACACGGAAAAAGTCAATCATTTCAACCACTCCTTATTGAGGACACTCCCAATTCGGCAATTGAAGAGCAGTGAACTTCGCAATACAGGAGCATCACAGAGCCTATAGTCTCATAACCTTTGCTTATCGTTATCTGCACGTTATCATGTTTTTTGTGCTTGATCTGGGCAGTGCGCTGTCATTAGGCCGGCCCCGGAAAATGCGTAGGAATCTCACAGAGAAACCGATCTGCATCTTCGCCACAACATTCAACCAGAGAAAGATTTCCACGATTAGAATGTCAGTGCAGCAGCCACCACCGTGCTCCCCAGTAAATGAAAAAAGAACGCAGACCAAGCGTTTGCCCGCAATGTGCCTCGTGCGATCACAACCACTCTGATTCCAGAGTCTCAGTCAAGTGCCCTTAAAGGCTATGATATCGTGTATCTTGTGGACGACAGCAGCCTGATGGCATGGAGAGAGAAAGTGTCTGGCATTGTACCGTGGCCTAGTGCACGTGACGCACTTGTTTCCTTCAGCAACTTGTGTTCTGAATGGGATGAGAATGGCCAGGATATATACTTTATCAACAGAAGTGAGGGGTATTTGGGATGTTCCCCAGAACAGATAGCGCAGGCCTTTGATAGCATGCCGCCTTCAGGGCTGACGAATATGGGCCGCAAGCTCCAGCAAATTGCATACGAGTACTTCAAGGACTTCGATCCCATTAGAACGAAACCGGTCAATGTCATAGCGATCACAGACGGCGAGTTTACCGATGACGTGGAGTCCGTTGTGCGCTGGATCGTGCAGAGTTTGGAAAAGCACAATGCTCTTGCCAATTCCTTTGGGATCCAGTTCATCCAGATCGGTGCCGACGTCAGAGCCAAGAAATCCCTTGAGCACTTGGATGATGACCTCTCCGATCTCCCGCGTGATATCGTCGACACAGTTCCATGGCTTGAGAACAAAGTCGACGGGCGAGGCTTTGACGGGACGTATCTTTTGAAGGCCGTATGTGGAGCCATTAATAAGAAGTTGGACAACAACAATAAAGACCATCGTCGAAAGAGCGGCTCGGACAAGCAGAAAAAGCCGGGGACGTTCCGGAGACTTTTCGGCCACTCGTGAGTCACAATCAAAAACAGGAACGTTTTTATATTTCTGAGGATGGCGCCCGCATATTTGTAGGAACACTAGGTTTATTACTAGAAAGGTCTGCCTCAATGAGATGAGGATAAGTATCTACCGAACTGCCAACAACGAGTGATCCTATATGAAGCTAATAAGACAATTTAAAGAGCCAGGGGATCTTAATGAATTATGACTCAAAAAAAACTTCCGTGGTTTCTAATGGCTGAAAGATGTCTGTCGTGATATTACCAAACGTGAGTGCCATTCGCAGTG
>JAKUBE010000315.1:0-13897 GCA_030674755.1 Metschnikowia henanensis | reverse complement strand
TCGTGGCTGGGAACAATCTGTTTCTCTTCTTCGTGATTATATCGCCGAGTGTTGACAAGAAGAACTCTGCCGGCGTGGACATTGCTTGGATACCCAAGATATTTTTTGCAAGCTGATAAAGCACCGGATACCTTTTTTTATTGAACTGATAATAGGCGACGATATTTCCGTCTTCAGGTCTTCTTCTTTGTCATCCGAAACATTATCATCACTAAGGTAAGAGAAGTGACTGTCTCCCGCATCCACTTCGTTTAAGCCTTGGTCGCTTTGTGAGGTGTTTCCACCGTTTCCCTCTCTCTTTTCGTAGTTTTTTAGATAAAGCTTATACAACTCTTCCTTTTTCTTCCTGATATTATCAACCTCACCGAAGACAAGAGAAGTCGTAATGGTAACGTAATGGTATCGTGATTTCATCGTAATTTCATCGTAATATTCTCGTAATTTTTAGCGTAATTTTGTCGTAATCCAGTCGTATTACGATATTACGATTCATTACGATTTTCAGAGACCTCAAAATCGTAATCGTAACGTCGTAATTTGGATTACGAATTACGACGAAACTACGATGCCGCACAACACTGATTAGAACCATTGTTGCCCAAACGCTTGTACCCCGTAACGACAACTTTTTCTTCGAGCCAACACTCGAAGAAAAGTCCTCGAATTCGAGGCCGAAGCCGAGAACGCACATGATAGTTTTTCTTAGTCGTGAAAAAGATGATCGTAATTGAATCCGAACTCGAGAAATATTTCCTTGAAAATACCACTGGGTGCCACTAAAGTAAAGCTTCTAGGGCCGAGTTTAAATTTTATACTTACAGGTGCGGCACCGACCCAGTGAGCTTACACATTGAGCATGTATCATTTAGAACAATGCGCTTAAAATCTTGGATGCGTTCGCCAAGAAGTTTGTGCTTTGAAAGACGCAATGCTTCGTATTCCAGTCCACAACTGCGAGACTGTTTTGAATAGTTTATTGTTAAGTTACTCTTTTTTCTCAAAACCAATCTTAGGGCTATATAAAACAACAAACATACATAGCCCCTGCGGTGTCAAGACGTGCTTGACCCAGGCTTCTGAAAACGCAATCACTAACCATGTCCAGACCTTCAGAAGAACTCAAAAATTTCGAAAAGACCACAGTTTTGCGAGCTTACTTTCAAATTTGCACACCGCGGGCATACATGCTGTCAGAGAGGTCCCGAAATTTCTCAACGTAGTCATCCAACTGGTCCTGGACTTCCTTGTAGGTAGGCTCAATTCCCCACTGGGATACATCGACATTTTCAAGCTCTTCCATAAGAGTCTTGGCTTTTTTCAAGTCCCTGATGGTACTTTTGGCATCAATTTCAGAGAGTTTTTCAAAATTGGGCACCGTATAGTAAGATTCCTGTTTGACCGCTCTTACAAAAGTTTTAACATCATCAGCAAACTTGGAGAAGATAAAATGATTGCATAACGCATCCGACAATTTTTGCTCCACACAAACTTTTGCTGCCTCAGCATTGAACGTACGAAAAGGGTTCTCCTTGACCATGTCGTAGTGGAGCTCAAATGTTTTCTTTTGATGTGCACTGAGAGAATAAGCAGAGAGCGAATTGGCCAATTTGGAGTACAGATCCTCCACATTCTTGTAGAAAGTGAGGTTAAAGACATCGGCATTTCTGAGCACATCGATTTGTTTGCCCAACGCATCAATAGTTTTACCAAACTCATTGAAAGACTTCAAGTTCGAAACTTCGGAGCTCGGGGCTTGCAGCTCACTAGATTGGTCAACAGTGGACTTTTCAATCGCCATGGCAAGCGCCACTGGAATAAAAGCGATAATTGAGAGTTGCATTGTGAGAATGATGTTTTCGATACAAAAGGTAACGTAAAAAGTTATAGTATGACTGAGGAATTCCGCTGCCTTTATGTACTCGAGTAAACCGGCGATTTTACATATCCTGGACCTTAAAACAGCATATATGGAGATTAGTAAAAACAGACGAGGCGTTTAGTAAGGGACAACAATGGAACTGAACGCAGCCTGGGTATATACGAGGATGGCCATGAAGGGGTATGAGCTGGCACTTAAGATTTTTCGGGAACACAATAGAACAATGACTATACAACAATGCTGATTATAGGCCATGAAACGCAAAGTTTTTGCAATGTATTTTTTGAAGAGCTTGACATTATCGCATTTTTTTTCTTCGTGCCAATACGATCTAGGGATATAGCGAGATGTATCCTTTTGATTCGAAGCAAAGATGAAACTATATGTGAATGGAATCTTGATTTGCTTACCATTAGATTTCTAAGGATGTAATTAAAAGAAAAACACCTTCATTTTGTATTTGCCATGGCATATTGAAATGGGCGTTGCTTGGGTCGTTTCAAGTAGATTATGAAATAAAAAGGCGACTCACGATGCTCATCCTCCGAGCTGACAAATCATGCATTTCACATACGCCTTGTTTTCTTTTTATGCTGATTTCGATGATATTCAGAGATGTACTTGAGCGATTTCGGACCAACCAAGAAATAAGCATTGTTCATTAATAGGAAGGGTTGAGGGGAGAATCCGCTGCTGACAAATCAAGTTTGACATTTCAGCAAAAAATGGTCGAGACTTTCGCTCTAATTCCCCTTTTCTCTGAGAATGTGAATTCTTGGCGCTTTTTCAAGCCTCTTCGCCGTGCACCGGGAAATGTAGATCAATAAATGTGCAGGTGGTAGCCAGAACTAGGAGGAGTGGTTGAATCAGCAATTCATAACTTATTGTTTTCTGTTTCGGTGGCGATAATTTGTGATGAATATTGAGGAAATCGTTTTGGGATATGAAGAGAAAAATCGAGGCAAGTCTCCATCACTTTTCACAAGTATTCCCGGAGGAGGGGTATTTTGGTAGGCACTTTTTTCGTACTAGTCAGCGAGTTCAAGATGAAATCAAAAAATTAGCTTATGAATCAAGCGAAAGAGCTGCCATTAAAATTTCACATATCAGAACCAGAAACTTACTTTTTCAGAGACTTAGCGTTTGGTACGAGAACAAGCACCCTCGAAACTGGCTGAAGCCATGTCTTCGATCCGATGTGACTCCAAAATACGTCAAGTCGGCCGCTGTCTTCAGCAATGGGTCGGTCAAAAACATCTAATACACCCCTGAGTCATTCGATTTGATCTGATAAGTCCTCGAGAATTTGCCTTACTATCTCACTTTGTTTTTCAAACACCCTGCGCACATCACCCGGAACTTCGGTTAGATAACCCATGTCCTCTTGTAGAAAAAAAAAGGTACGACAAAGACTAAGAATGTGTGGAGTATAGCTGTTATCCAAAACCTTCGATCTCATATCGAAATCAAGAAGGCTCAAAGCCCTTATCTTGAGTTCAATAATGTTATGTACTAGCTCTTGGCCTGCAACAATATCCCCCTTGTAAAGTCTCAACTTTTCCGATGCATCTACCATTTCTTGAAAAAGATGGGTGATAAACCTGATTTGAGGTTCGAGGTTATGAAAGTAGTTGGATATCTCAGCGGAAAATTCAAGGTATGAAAGCTCTGCTCTGAGCCTTTCGATATGGCGATTGAACTCCAAATACTTGAAGTCAATACCAGACACATAACACTTTAGTCTAGATGTGAACAAGTCCAATTCCTTTTGTGCTGAGCTGAAAGAAGCAAAGTAGTGTTTTATACTTTGATTGGCTACACTCTGCTGGACGTCATGGTGTTCCAAGCACAGAGCATTCGCTTGTGAGGGTATAATTGCTGCCAGCACAGTTTCTAAAAAGAAATGTATGAACAAAACAATGAAAAGATTCATACTAAAAAACCTCAAGGCTACAGGAAGTTCTCATGGGTTCCCTGGCACCTTGAGTGATACTTATACTAAAAATTTTGGGAACTTCGTACCAAGTATTCTCAGCAAAGCTCTTCCCATTGAGGACCGCCTTACTCGCTTCTAATATTGTTCTATGCCAAATTCCAGTCAAGCACATATATGTCTTTCGATACTAACTTTCAGTGAGTCAAATTCAATTGCGCCTTATCGCCTTTTTCATCAGGGAAACAAAGAACTTTCTATAGACGTCGAGTAGGACAGAGCGATGAACTGAAACTGGTTACAGTCCCAATTTGCAATCAAGTTCTCAGTCACTCCACTCAGAGGCACAATAAAATAATTTCTAATTCCGGATGTCATTTCAATTTTACTCAAAGGGTTCCCTCAGTTTGACACAATACTATATATGTAAAATCAGCAAATCCAGCTTATCCTTCTTCGTATTTAAGTACAAAAATGCGATATTACTCATCTCGGCACTAAAGGGAATGAATTGGTGCTACTAGATGACACTTCCATTCGTGATAGTTTGACCACTCACGTCACATTGCAATCCTAGCAAATTGTCTTGATACCTGCCTAAATTGCACTCACAAAATGTAGGGATTTGTATTTCCCAAATTTCCAAAAAAAAATCAAATTTTCATTTCAGAAATGTTTTTTACACAGAGTTCGTGACACGAAAAGCGCATCAAAATCGTTAAAAGACTCAATTGCATGTATCGGTTCCAGGCTGGTCTAATCTGGCCTGGCGTCTCAAAGCTTCAAGCGTGTTTTTCATATGTACAGCCTCAATTCCAAAATTCAAGCGTATGCCAGATCCTACACTTTTCAACTCACTGAAATTTTCTACCAAGGCTCTGAATTCACAGAACATCTGGTTGAGCTGCCGTGGACCGTTTTTGGCCCACTCATCAAAGTTTCCGTCAAAATTACACAAGCCAAGCACCCTCACACGAAGTTCCATAAGAAAAAACATCAAGCGATGTTCTGTGAGCCCCCTTTTAAGACACGTGATCATTTGTTCACTGGCTTGCTCCATCGTCTGGAACATGTGAAGTGTGAAGTCGAGGCGATCCGATAGTTTCGTGTTTGAAGAGATCTCTGTATGATTCAAATTGCGTATTTCAGTCAATTCGAAATGCAAGCTAGCAGAGTCTTTGCTAAACTTTAAAACATCAAACGCTGTTGCACTGATATAGCGCTTTAGTTTCTTGACAAACCTCTCCAATCTGTCGAAGACTTGCTGTACTTGGTCTCGGGGAGCATATTGCCCAGATTGCTTTCCTAAAAAAAGCTCGTTCGTTTTATTTTCGGCGAGCAGAGACGAGCGTTTGTAAATCCCAGCCATTTCTGAATTTATTCCACTCATGAGAGTCAAATCAAACCCTCGTTTGATCGTTGTGGCTGCAAAAATTAATGAGAAAACTTTGGCTGCGACGATAGCGGACGAAGCCTTCATTGCTGCAAAAAAAAAAAAAAGAAGAAGAAAAATAATGAGATAAAGAGTGGGGGAGAGAAGCCAATCAATTGCAAAGTGAGAGCTTTAGAGCCCAATAAATACACGCGCATTCATGACTTTTAAAATCATGTAATCATCAAAAAATAGGGGCGATGAAACGCGGGTCTCATCCCAAGCAACGCAAACTAATCTGGCTTTGTTTCTTGTAATCAAAAACGAAGATGGACCTGAAACTGCTCTAGTAAGCCTAAATAATCGAGGGGTGAAGAAAAAATTGAATTATTTTGTGAGTTCATCGAGCCAGCCAAGCACTCAAGAAAAAACACGTAGGGCTGTGGGTCTAGTGAGATTCAGAAACAATGGTTAGTATTGTGGTCAAAGTAGTGGCACCGCCCCTTTCTACTTTCTCCGTAGGAGCCGGTCTTTTTGAATCTACTAATTATTGCTCTACTAGCTACTTTTCATGATAACTTGCCTTGCAATTATCGAGCGGCCAGTAATATTAAGAGTGACCGCTATTTCCGAGCCTGGAACACAATTCAGATTGTGTTCGTAAAAAGCCGTTGCCAATTTTCTTGGCCCTTTAAAAAACTTCAACTAAAACAATGCCCCACTTTTCTTTTTATTCTACTTCTTCCTTTGCATCTTTGCTGAAGCAACGAGCCTCATGAGCCGGGCCACGCGAGGCCGCGCCTTTACAACTTGAAAGCCAGTGGTTATAGAAAATACCATGAGAGGTCAATCACCGACTAGGTGTCTAATTTCTAATAATCATGAGTCACTGACACTTGTAGTCAAAATCTGGCCAAGCTTCGAGTGGGGAGCGAACGGAAGTACTTGGAGGCTGGGCTTGGAGTTCTGTAATCACAATGTCTCTTTAATTTATCTATGCCCAAAGGGCGAGGCGCGCTGTAGCCATATTGAAAATGGCAAAATCCAGCGCTGAAACATATCTTAGCAACAATGCCACTTTAGTGATGGAAGCGGATACTATTGATTTCAGAGAGGAAATTGATTGGAGTGTTTCCTTATGAGAGAGGACAAGAGGAGGTCCCAAAATTGTTTTATCTTAGGACGCGGCCGCGTCTTGTTATCTTAGATTGGACTTTATTCTTACTTACACTTCGTAAGCAAAAAAGCCACATTCGAATATTCTCTTCGCACAGTTTCAACGGTTAGCGTCTTCTGATTGAAACTGTTTGTCTATTTATTTGAGGGGACAGAATTGAGTTTGAATCATCTTGATCGGTCGACAAGTACAATAGAATCAAAGTGGGCCCTAGATCTTCAGCCTAAGTTGTAAGCTGCATTGTCAGTAAGAGAGGCTTAACACGTGTATTTGATGATCATCTTTCTTAGAAATATCAGGTGAATGGAAATTAGTTTCGTCCATGACTCATCTTATCATCAATGTGAGTCATAAGCACTTGAATTCTGGTCTGTCACAGACAATACTCCGCTTCCAACGAAGAGAGCAAGAAAATTGACATCAAGTGCCGATTTTTAGATAATTTCGGGTGAAGTTCGAATCACATTCAGTTAACTAATGCGACGCCGAATCTAGAGGAGGCTCACATGTAAACTTATCTGGTACTAGGGCTGGGAGCAATCTCTCTCAACGCGCTTTTAACCGAGTCAACAAAATCAGATATTTGTTCGCTCGAAACCAGGCAGGAAGGCCACAGTGAATGGGAAATTAACCTTTTTGATTTACCACAAAGCCACAAATATCCCTGACAAAAAGCCAACTCTTCTTTAGCTTATGTCGTTGCTGTTGATTCAACAAAAATGCGAATTATTTGTCGAAGTAAATTCTCAGACCTTGACTAAGAACGCGGCCATTCCCATGTAGTTCATCTTCTTAGGTACGATTAGTCTCTTGTGAAAGAGACCTCCTTGATTTCATGTGACGCCATTTCCATCGTCCTCGCATCTTTTTATGTAATTGAAAAATCGAGCAAGTCGAGAAATCGAGCAACTTGAAAACCTAATGAATATTCATCCTTATTTAGTAACGCGATATATCAGCTTCTTGTTTGCCACCTGTACAACGCGACAGGGTAATATATACCAACAGCTTTTTTGATTTTCTCTCCGCAACATTTCGACTGAATCTTAATATACTTTACGCTCCAGAACATACCCAAATGCTTAACTCCAGAAATTCACTCGGGCAGCCACTTTGCTTTTTTATGGATCTTGTCTGTTCAACTCCAAGCGCATCATGCCGCGGTTCTTTCGTGCACATAACCAGTACATACCGGACTGCGTTAGCTCTTCCATTCTAGTCAAAAAATAGATTCAATGTAACTAAAAAAAAGATATCATGCCTCCTACTGTCACATACGTGAATGTGGCCCCGGGGGCGGCAATCCCCGTACGTGTTTTTGTCAACCGCAAAAAATTGCTTCTGCTGAGTGCCGTGGCCGTGAATGAGAAGTCCATCATCAAGCTCTCGTCAATCAATCTGATCCGGCTCAGCAACTTCGATTTGACAAATCTTTTCATGGATCTTGGCAAGCAACTACAGCGGGCTTTGCTTGAAACGCCCCTTGCAGAGTTATTCCCGCAACGCAGCGTGCTGCGGCTGGCAAAACTCGTCTCGGAATTGTCGAATACGTGGACATGTAAAGTGGTGGTTTCTCTCGGGTATTTGGCCGATTTGCGGTATAACTTGTCGTGTCTAAATTCTGCTGCAGATGTCAAGTTTCTTGCAGACAAAAAGATCGAGATCGACCAGAAAGTCGCCAAGGGCTCGGCTCTACTACAGAAAAGCGTGAAGTTTGATTTTGCAAAACCAGAGCCGGGTTCAGACGACGAGCTTGCGCCAATCGACGACAAAAAACACGTCAGTTATAAGCTACAGAGACAGCGGCTCTTGAATAACAGTATTGTGGACCCTCTAGATCTCTATGTGCTACATCGCCCGAGATCGTAAGTTTCTGCTTCATGAAAAGACCACCGGCGCAGGCGCAGGGCCCCTCGGTTCAACTTCGTGATCTTCTTTTCGCACGCATCTTATATACAACTGATCAATGTACACCCGTTTGTTTCCCTAGACCACATCGCTGATGATTCTCGAGGCCTCGCGGTACGTTTTCAACAAGGCCAAGCACTTCTCTCTCTCCATCTGGATGGTCTCGTCTTCTTGGAGCAACTCGTCGAAGTAGTTCTCATTGTAGAGTTTCACCACGAGACGGTTCTGGATGTGCACCTTGATGTAGTTCACCAACAAACACATGATGGATTTCGGCACCTGGTCTTGCACGATCTCCCTCACAATGCCGAAGTACGAGACGATCAATCTCCTGATCAACTCCGTCTCCAACTGCTCGCGTTCACTCAACTCGGAAAGGTTGTCCTCTTCGCCTTCCACGTTGTGAGGGGCCACGCCGTTCATCGCGTGCGACGCCTCGCCATGCAGAAGGTGGTGCGTGAACCGGTCATCGAGATGCAAGTCCCTCATTTCGTGCACCGTGCTGTTGTTGATGAAGTTGTTGTTGAACTGCAAAGTGGGCTCGTGCGCTTGGGGGAACTTGAAGGGGGTGGGGTGCAACTGCGCCTGCGTCTGCATGTGCTGCTGGTGGATGATGGGGTCTCTCCCGAAAAAGTAGTTGAAGTACGATTCCTGCGTGAGCTGGTGCGTGGAGTCGGATCTGATGGAGAAGCTGGTCTTGCTAGAGTCGCTTCTCTTGCGGCGGACGACTGGCTTGACATCGTCGTCGACCTGGCTCACATCTAGCTCGGGGGCCTTAGCGTCTTCAACGGCATCTTCATCGGCGTCGTCCTCCTCCTTTGTAGATTTGTGCAAGATCCTTTTGGTTGCGAGCTTGAGCTTCGAGGACAGCTCCAATTCCCTTTGTCTGCGCCTCTCCTCGACAACAGACCCCATGGCCTCCGCAGCACCGACGAAGTTCGGGTGGTTTGTGTTGATGTACGCCTGCTGGATTTCGATCATCGACTCAACGTATTTGATCGTGGGGCCGAGTCTCTCGCGCAACAAGTCCGACACCACCTCGATGAGCTTGGCTTGTAGTTTCGGGTACCTGTTCATTTCGAGGCCGTTGCCCGCAGTGCACACACTGTGCACGATCTTCATGAGCTCCTCGTACACCATCTCCACACATCTGCGCGAAGGCTCCTCCAACAACCTGATCTGTGGCTTCACCAACAAGTCAAAGGCCAATTCGGGGACGAAGAGCGAGGGTCGAGGGCCCAGCGAGTTCCTAATGGCGGTCCTGATATCCTTGACAGCCAAGTTGTGAGTCGGGTTGATGCACGCCAACAGCGAGCCGAACACCTCGTTGAAGATGTAGTAGATCCTGGCGCCGCCGCACAACTCCTTGATGGAGACGTCGTTCAAAGACGTGCCCTCCACGGAGCTCACAAAGCCGTTGGCGAACTTCGTCATCAAGTTCAAAAGAAGCGCGGACCGGCCCTCCTTGGTCTCCGCCAACGAAGGCGAGTCGCCGTACGAGGCCAACTCCTGCTCGGCCTGGCCCATCAAGGTGTTGAGCTTCGCCTTGATGTCCGGCAAACGGTCGCGAATGTGGTTCATCAAGATCTTGTTGAGGGTGATGGTCAAGTAGCGCGTGCCGCATTTGCTGGCGATGGCACGGTACGCGGGGTGGTTGGCGAAAAACTGCTGCTCCGCATATAAGGAGTCGTCCAACGCCTTGTTCTCCTGGATGTCCTGCTGCGAGCGATTCACGACTCCCACAAACCCCAATTTCAATGGGTAGACGTTGCCCTTCAAGATGTCAAGCGCGTTAGTGCCCTGGTCCATCAAGTCGATCTTCGACAAGATCCCAATGGTGCGTTTGCCCGTGGGGTCGACCTGCCGGGCCAACTTCAATGATTCCGAGTTGACCAAGTCGACGTTGGCGGGCGAAACGGCCAAAATGATGCAGTTGGGCTTCGACGCGTACTCCAAAATCAAGCTGCGCGTCTGCTTCTCGATGTCGCTGGGCTGGTCGCCAATGGGGATCTTGGTGAGCCCAGGCAAGTCGACCAAAGTCAAGTTTAGGACACGGTCCGAGTAGATCTTCAAGTTGATGGGCAACCGCGAGATGCCCTTGTTCTGGCCGGCGATCCGCGCGGTCTCCGTTTCGATCTCCCGCCGGATCGCATGGAAGTTGTAGAACCGCTTATTTGGAATATGCAAAAACTCGCCCCACTCGCTAGGCTCGTCGGTTTGAGGCGTGTTTTGCGCACCAGAAGCTCCGTTGGCCCGGTGCCTGAGATGTTCCTCCAAGTTGATTTCATCCGAAGACAGCGAGTAGCCGTTTCCCTCATGCAAGTCGGCGGGATTGTAATTCCGCACCAACGGGTCGTTTTTCTTGATGTTGATCAACTGCAACACCAAGGGCCTTCGGGTGACGATGCCCGTGCCCCGAGGGAGGAAGTCTTTGCCCACGATGTTCTCCAAAACCGACGATTTTCCGCAAGATTGCGAGCCCACCACCGCCAAAATAGGCAAGTCGATATCGGCCAACTGCGTGGTGGTCACGATGTCTTGGAGCTTGTTCACCACGGGGATGAGATCCTGCAACGACATGCTTGGTTTCTAGCCTTATTCAAAGAAAAAATACGCTATCTCTGAGATGCGCCTGGATGATGAAAGAATGCTATATACGTTGATCCAAGGAAAAGGATGCAGTGCACAATTTCAAAGCAGAAACAAGTATAGAAGAGCTGGGTCTGTAGAAACTTTCCAAGACGCACAAAAATTTGAAACCTTTTGGCAATTCACGCACGAAGTATGGACTCAAAGGGTATGATTCGAAACGAGCGCCAAACAAACTGCGGGACAGACGATCCAACGGCGATTCGAAGAAAATAAATAGCGCCGGCAAAAAAACACTCGGCCCGATCGTAACTCACCAAATAAACACGAATTCAAAATAGTTCTGAACGCGTGGTCTCGTCCTTGACTTAAAGCAGTGGCGACAGGGATGGAACGTGGGTTTGTCGTGACTGCGGAAAAGTTGCCCTTAGTTTGCTCGAGCGTTTTTTTAGCACGGGTATTAAACACTGAGGCCCAGTTCACCGCGGAAGGGTTCGTGGGGTTTATTTTCAATCTTCCTTTTTCTCGCCCAATCGAGCAGGCGCCACCGAGATCTTTGCGAAAAAATCTCGCAGCAAGGGCATTACGAGATTCCACACTCCGCGAGAAATCACAGAACGAGAATGATCCGGGGATCTGAAGGGAATGCCTGTGAATGTATTTGAGAAAGGTTTTTTTCGTATTGGAGAGACGAGATCATTTGCTGAAAAGCGTACTGATTGGCGTCTTTCACCAACGCGGGACGGCAAAATATCAGTAAGTGCGCGAGCAACCGAGCGGCCGCGGGCCAATAATATGGGGGGCCGTTGGTCAGACCTCTACGCACTGGCCAGGTTCTCACTCTTGGTCGTTGTAACAAAGTGCAGATTGTTCGGGAAAAGACAGACAAGGAATCTGAAAAAAAGTCTTTGTTTCAGTTCAACGGCTATGTCCCAATCACAAATAAAAGTAGGCAAAGAGATGTATTAAAATCTCAAAAACTCAAATTAAACTCGCTGGGCTTTTACACTTTCGCTGGTCAAAGCATTGATCGCACATAAATAGTGAGAAGTGATGGAGATTATTACAGTCCCTAAGAACCCTTTAAAATTCACAGATGGTACCTCGGAAAGCAACGAGTCGCTCTCTGGGAGTGCTTTATAATAGAAATAAAGTCTTCCAGCTCTTTTTCAAAAAATTCCCGATATAGTTTACATGATAGAAAAAAGCGAGTTTTCATTCCGGCTGCCCACGCCGGGCCTCACCCCAGGCCAGACAGCGCGCGACGCTTACTGTATTGAAACTAAAGCTCAGGGCCTCTAGGCTCCAGGCTCCAGGCTCCAGAGACTCAAACTTATTGAAGCACATCATAGGCCATCGTCAATTCCCGCCCCAAAGCACTGACAAAAAAAACAACATCACGAGCCCCAAAACACAGCCCGCCCAAAACAACCCTTGCCGCCAAAACCCATATTTCCCCTCCAAATACCAGACTTTGCCCAGTCCCTTTTCTCGCTGGACCAACCTTCTAGGGCCACTCTCGGGCCTCAGCATGTTCCTGCACCGCGGCGCGCTCCTGGCACTCAGGCCAAGTGTCCACTAAACAGGAAGAAACAGCACCAGGCGCGTTCAACAGCCCCAGTATTCCACCCGATTCCCACGGTATTTCTCCCAACACCCCAAAAAAACTATGCTCTGGTCGTGGCTCTCCGTGTGTGTGGCGCTTGCATCCACCGCAGCGTGCCTCGAATTCCACATCGACCCGACGCTCTGGGAAAACACCCGCTACTACCGCAGCATCGACCTCTCTAATTCGTACGTGAAAGAGCGCAGTTTGATCGAGGTGACAAACGTGTCGCCCGAGCCCCAGGACTTGTACGTGTTGCCTGTGAACGACGGTTTTGATAGCATCCGCAACGTGTCGCATTATGGCGTGTTGCTAGTAGAGCGCCAGGAAAACGCCCTCGTGGTCGAATTAAGCGAGGGTGTATATGCGGTCCGGCTCCCGTACCCGGTTTCGCCCGGGTCGCTGATCGAGCTCAACGCCATGTTTGTGTACACGGACGCGGTGGCGCCGTTCCCGGCGGAAATCGGCTTGGCGGACCGCCAGCAGTTGCTTCTCAAACTCAACCGGTTCTGCTACTCGCCGTATCTGACCCTGGAATACTCGTTGACTTTCGTCGGGCTCGCCAAGGGCCAGGAGATGGAGTTGGTGGGCGCGCCCGCGCCTTCTGCTGGATTGCCCGAATTGACTGCCCGCGTGGAAAAAGAGGCCCGGACGTTAGTGTATGGCCCGATCCAGACCTCCATTCCAGGATACTCCGTGGCTCCCATGGGGCTCTTGTACGACCACAACTTGCCCTTGACGCACGCGGCCACGCTCGAGAGAAGCTTCTGGTTGCCCGGCCTGGGCGTAGATATCGTTCAAACAGAGGAATACTACGAGTTGTACAACAGAGGAGCAGCATTGAAAGAGGGCTTTTCGCGGACCGACTGGATGAAGGGCCGCTACGACGTGGCGGGCGACCACCACGCGCTCTCGCGGCTCGCCTTTGCCGTGGACGACTCGGCTCCTTTTACCGACTACTACGTCACAGATAAGGTGGGCATGGTTTCCACCCATAAACTCACCCACGGGCATCTTGTGGTGCAGCCGCGGTTCCCGCTTATGGGCGGCTGGCGGTACAACTTCACGCTTGGCTGGAGCAACTCGCTCGAAACGTTTGTGCGGAAAGTGGCCGGCGAGGACGACACGTACGTGGCGCTGTTCCCGCTTTTGAATTCGCTCAAAGACGTCCACTACGACAAGGTCTCGGTCAACTTCTACTTGCCCGAGAACGCGGAGTACCTCAACGCGAGCGCCTTGGAGGTCCCCGACTCGATTCGGGTGGGCACCCAGTTGAGCTACCTCGATGTGTCTGAAGGCCACGTGAAGGTCACGCTTGAATTCACCAACTTGATCGACGCCTTGGCCGCCTCGAGGGTCTTGATCAAGTACAAGTACTCCGCGGCCAGCTACTGGCGCAAGGTGGCGAAGATCGCCGCGTTTGTGTTCACGGG
>JAKUBE010000314.1:0-13927 GCA_030674755.1 Metschnikowia henanensis | reverse complement strand
GATCTGGTTCAGTGAGGCCGTACGACCGCTCGAAATTGATGTAGCCCAACAGCCCGAAGAACTTTTTCAAGTTGGCGATGTTCTTCACTTCGGAAACACCATACAAAAGAGGGCGAGCCTTTTCGTTTTCGCGTGGCGCCTCGACATTTACTGGATTTTCTTTGGTCAAAAGCGACTCCGACTTGAGCGCAAGCCGATCTATGAGTGAGGTTGAAGACTCGTCACTAACGACAGATCCCCTCGAGACAAAGAGCCACGACGTCAAATTCACCTCGTCGAACTGGATGAGAAGGAGCTGGTCGAGCAATTTGCTCGCGGACAAAACGAGCGCCAACTCGTCCTGAGCCATGCCGCTGAATTGTTTGCTGTTTTTGGCTAAAGCCGCAGAAAAAACCCCCGCTAGGATCTGCACTATAAATGACCAGTAGGGAAGGAGATGGCCCTCGCTGAACCGCAAAGAAAGAGCCCGGAATACCGCCAAGGCCTCGCTTTTGTAGAGAGCCGGGCACGTGCTGTCCAAGGCTGTGGCCAACCGGTCTATGATATCGTTCAAGTTTTTCACAAAAAAGTCCTTCGGCTGCACTAGTACAAGGTAGGAGATTCTGCGCAACACCATGGCCCGGTCCTCGACCTCCGAGTGGTCGTTCCAGATGAAGATATTGGCAGCACTCGACTGCACAGGCGGCGTGATTTTGCCCACCAACTCGCCCATTCGCTCTTTATCGTTGCTGATCCAAGTCCCGATGATTGACTGCCACTCGTCGACTGCATACTTGCCATTTTGAAAGAACGAGCCGTCCACGAAAGTGTCAAGAACAACCTGTTTCCATGCCTTAATGGGGAAATTCCTACCAATTGCGAGCATCAACCTTAGCACTTGTGGCGTGACATGCGTAGCCTTAGGTTTGGCCTGAGAGAGAATGACTGTGCTGACGATTGTGTTCACTGCCGTTGCAACCTTATCTTCCTCGCGGATGACGTCTCTGAAGGACTCAACAATCGAGGCTAGCTCATTGATATTATCATCTTCAACATCCTCGTGACCTTCGGGCACCGGCGTTCTCTCGGACGAAACAATGAACGACTTCTTGCTCACGGCGGCACTAAGGATAGTGAGGAAATAGTTGGTGAGCTCCTTGGTGCCCCGTTTCCCGTCGTTGAAATTACGTGCTTGCACCTTCACCGATACCACTCTCATGATCTGGAGAATTGTCAACAACAGCAGCTTGAAGTTCAGTGGATGCAACGAGACTTCTTTAAAGAAGCCAAGACTCATGTCCCAAATTTCCTCCATGGTATCCAAGTCAATCGACGCGTAGTACGGAACCAAAAACTGACACAAGCGTTTCTCAGTCACACTTGAGTACATGGTTGATTTCTGTTTTTCCGAGAGAACCAGGGGCGAACATCTGGTCAACACAGAGTTCAAGATGTTGGGAAGACTTAGTTGCGAGTGGCCGCTATCGAGAACGTGGAGGAGTTTGATTTTTGTTTCCGTTGACTTGTTCGTCTCGAGAATCGTCTCGATCGTCTCTTGTCTTTCTAGCTCACTCAAGCACTCCAAGAGCTTCCTGGCTCTAAACTTGATCTTGTTTGACATGTAGGTCATGGATTTTTGCGACGAAAACGCGGGGGTGTCTTCTTCTGTGTGCGGCTTTCCATCTGCCCAGCTCCAGATCGTGAACGCTGTTTTGATCGCATCTTGAAAGGCGACAATCACAGCGTATAAACGCTGCTCCTCTTCGGACTTGACCAAAGGGGACTCGATTTGGAAGACTCCCAGTATCACGTTTCCGAAGAACCCGTTTTCCCCTTGCTGCGCCTTGGTAGTTGAGCTGAGCGTCGGCGTCACCAAATACGAGTGACTTATTGATAACAAGTCCTCAATGCCAGTGAGACATATGGTCAAAAAAGATTCCGCATCGCAGCAATCTGCAAAACTTTCAAACTTCTTGACAGACGCAAAGCACACATTAATCTTGTCGATTATGGTGTGGTTAAGAATCAACATCTCGCCATATATCGAGTTGTCAAGCAAGTACAACGTTTGCTTCATCAAAGAGAGCCATTTTTCGAGCACCGTAGGGGTACTGGAGTTCATGATTCCTTGCTTAATGAAGGATAGAAAGGAGGGCGACCTCGAATCTTCATCTTTCTGAAGGTGCACCACATTTGCATTCATGGATTTGGCGATACTCAAAAACTCACGGATATGTTTGATGAATATTGACTCCACGACTTCGAGTTCTTCGCTCTTTACGTCGCACCCAGACACGTAATACAGACACGACTCTATGAGCACTTCGAAATGCTCAAGGAAGTCAGGCTCAGATCCGGTGATTAGCAAGGAATACAATTCAAGCACTCTGGAGATGCAATTGGTGAAGCTCACGAGAACAGTCTTGCTCGGGATCACGTCGTTCAGAAACTTGAGCCTCAATGCCTTTTGGATGATGTGCAACAAGAGGGTCTTGTAGTTGGACACATCCCACTGATTTGAAGTAAAGAGTTGAAACCGTTCAGCGTTTTCCGACGGAACGAACTCATGTGCCAAGCTCTCTTTCACGGCTTTCTCATTGCTCCGCACCAAATTGAGAACTGTCTCCAAGTAGTAGGCAAAAAGCTTGAAATCGTCGTGCGAGTCTATTGTTGTTTTGGCTTTCTGCATGAACGGGAACGACAAGAGCGGCCCAGTGACGATCTTCAAAAACCTGTTTGCCGAGCCGTCGGTGCTCACGTTGTATACAAACTTCTGAACATCCATCAGACTTGCGGGTCTCACATCGCGAAGCAAGTCCAAAACAACGAACAAAGGGTTGGAGAGCAACGCCTCGGACTCGCTGATATCTTGCGAGAGGCTCCAAAGCTTGTAGAAAGAGTGGAGCCTGATTTTCTCGGGAGTTTGCAAAAGCATATACGAGATGCCGGCCTCTATTTCGTGGACGTCGAACTGAGTCCGCAAGTCAAAAATACAGCGGACCGTTTCGACCTGGTGGTTCGCGGGATAGCGCGACGTGAGCGTTGCCCAGAGATTGGACAAGAGGATCTTGAGCATCTTGGACCTTTCAGGGAACGACATCGACGTCTGCAAAAAACGGTAGAGTTTCACCATTCCGAAAACCGTGGGCGACCCGACCGTTTGCTCTGATTCGCCATCTAGATTGGATTCTGGGTACTGGAGAAAGGTGCGCTTCAAGCGTCCGTTGTCAAGGCCACAGAAATCTTGGTGGTTCGGAAACGAGTCCAATACATCACACAACAACGAGGCCATGCGGTCGCTGAGCTTGGCGTGAGACATGCTGGAAATGTACCAGTCTTGTATGCTCCTGATAAGAAAATAAGACAACTCGCTCATGGTGAGGGGCGGCGGCATGGTGTTCCCTTGTGCCTGTGGTTTATAGTAGTTGGAAATGATCTGGACTAATTCTGACTGGGAGTGTTCAGAACCCTTCACAAGCTCGGAAGCGGCAAAGAGCACTCTCGGCTGGACGAGGTCCAATAGGAGCTCAAGCGTGGGCACCGTGAGAGTATTGGCTTCGTACTTCAAGAGAAATGCCAATACCGTCAATGGCGCATGGACGCTGCTGTCGGCCTCGGGGAAAGAGAAGTTTTTGAGAAGAAAGCCGAGCATCAGCAAGCTCTGGGTAGTGCCTGCCTCGAGAATCAACGTGTGCGTCACATACTGCCAGATGTGATGAGCCTCGACCTGGTCGAAGAGTTTTGTGCTGGCGGCTAGCAACTCGGAGGCGCCCTGTTTGTGGCTCTGCACGGCGCCAAAACACGACTCGAGAACAGGCACAAACATCAGCGCGGTCACGAGCTCGCTGATTTCCCACCGGTCCATGACCATGGCAAGGGCTATGTTATAGGCATCGAGCATTTTGCGGGGATTTCCACCCGCAAGAAGCAGCCGGAGCCCCTTCTGCACGACCGGGAACGCGTGTGTTTGGAAGTAGCGCCGCATTTCGTCCAGCCGCAGCGAGTCCTCGCCCAGATCGGGCCCAAGAAGCCATTTCCAGAGCCGCCGGTTCAAGCTCATGTCTTTGTTCAACGTCACGCGGCAGCACGCCATGATTAAGAGCGCCTTGTCGGCCTCCGAAACCACGTGCGTGAGCACCGGCGAGCTGAGCGGAAGATGCGAGAGCAAAAGATCGAAAAAACCCCGCATCACGATGATATCGTTGGCCTGGTTGAAGCTGGAGCGCGTGTTCAAGGCGGCGGCAAACGCGCGCACCACGAGCCCGGGCTCGGACGATAGACACGCGTGGGCCTCGGCGGCAAACTTAGGGAAAGGCGCCGTTTCGATGCTGGCGAAAAAAGGGAGCCTGGCAACGCACCAGTTCAACGCGCCGAGCCGCTTTTCCGGGCTCGTGATCACGCACACGAAGAAGGCCTGCCAGAAATGGGCACTGTCGGCCAATTTGGCCTTGAACTCGTCGAGCAAATCCATGACGTCGCCGAATACCTCGGAGTTTTCGTCGTCCAAGCCACAGAGAAGCGACAAGAGCACCGGGCGAGTGACCTCCTTCATCGTCGCGGGCGTCAAGTGTGGGAACAAGCTGTTTTTGTAGAGCGAGAGCACCTGCGGCTTCACCTGCATCGAGCCAAAGGACACCACAGGCAAGATTCCAGGAAGCCACACGGAGATGTCTCGATTTAGCACCGCCACGTCCAACGCGTCAAAGATGTTCTGGTAGAGTTCGAGTGTTTTGCTGTGCACGCCGTTGGGAAGCACCGGCGAGAGGCAGAGCGCCAATTTCGCCAGGATCTGGGAGGCCAAAGGAAGAGATGGTGCCAGGTGCAGATTCTCCGCTGGAAGCAGCAACAGCTTGCGCAAACGCGCGAGAAACGCGATGTAATCGGCCCATTCGTCTAGCGCGTCAAAAGTAGAAAGCACTTTTTCCACTTGTGCCATCATGCGCTTGTCTCTGGGCGACATTTCAGAGACCGTAGCCGCCAGAGAGCCGAGTCCTGGGATCGCGCGAAGAAACCCGCTGCCGGAGGTGTCCATATCGGGAAATTCCTGGCTTTTTTGGGAGAGTTGTGGTTTTCAGGGCTGGGAATATCAATTGGGGGCGCAAACTGGCGATATTTCGGGCGGCGGGCGGGTTTTGGCGTGGCCTTCAGTGGTGTCTATAATGAGTATTGGGTGTCCTGATACTAGGTGGGGCCACACCCGTACACCAGACAGCCAGTGGGTGGAAGTTAGGCGATGAGCTGATATAGAGATGAACTGATTGGGGAGGTTTTGGTGGTTTTTGAAAAAGCTTTTGGGTATTGATTTTGTTAGTTTGGATAATCTGGGCAGTAGATAGAAGTGGGTGTAGAAGTTTGGAGGGGGTGGGCAATAGGGCCACTCAGTCGGCTGCGAAAAGGGTGCTTCTCAAATTGAATGGTCTTATGACTGGAGTAGCCCGGGGTGTGAATTGATCGTTACTTTGTTTTCCAATGAAGTGATCAAGATGCTTTTGTATCGTGACCAGTCCGACTTTTATCTTGTACGATTAGGTTGCTTGTTTGCTCCATTGCTTGGTTGCTAGATGAAGTAAGATTGTTTCCGTAGTCTCGCGCAACATGTTAGGTGCTGAATTGATGGGGAATGTATTCATAGCAAGAGTAGAATGTATTAGGAATGAATGAGCAATAATCAATTAAATCAGCGGAGATCAAGCGGGAAACGAGCCCTCTCTATAATATATATAGATCCGAGCCTTGGTGGGCTCGACAGTCCAGGAGTAGTTGGATGACGCAGTTTTCTTAGCCTGAAATTTCAAAGGATAAGAAGACTGAATTAGACTCCGTCACAGTCCAGAACGTCAAAGCGACGGGGGTGGTCCTTGAGCTAATGATTCAAGACTTTTTCAAGCCTGGGCACCAGAATAGCCTTTTGCAGACCAAAAGATCAGCTCAAGCTCAAAGTGAGAGCCTAAAGTAACAAAACTGAAAAGAGTAGAGCAAATGCTCCAGTAACTTATGCTCCGCTCCGGCTAACACCCCGAAACCAATACAAGATACCCCACAGGTTCGCACAATGCGGCTACTGTTTGATTCACATGTTTCTTCTTCAGCGAGCTTGAGCCGGACCATCGAAAGTGCAATAAATAATCAGCAGGCTCACTTGAAGCGCTTTGGTATGCTATTTTCTGTCAATAAAGGCGGGGAATCGATAGAATAGCACTAAATTTCACAACTGCTACTGCGACCAAATTCTGCTGGAGATTCCCGAGCCATTCCATCTTGGCAACTGTAAAGCATCAAACTATAAACTCAGCTTTTAGTGAAGAGAACAGTAAGTTCCTCAACTTCAGGCCCTCAATTGATGAATTGTTCGCCATAATTGACGAAGGAACATTATACGAACCAAAGGCTCAGTTAGCCGATTCATATGATGATTGTTAAATCGTGAGTTACCTCCTTCCTAGTATCTACGTCTGGTGATTCAAGAATTGTATAAGGAGGCTTATATTCAGCAATAATCTGTACTAGATTGCCGGCAGAAACTAAGAATTTAGACCTCTCTTCCCTACTCTTCTTATTATTATCCTTGCTTCCTCCTCTCGGGGAATACTTAGGTGTTCATGCGTCATTTCAGAAGTCCCGGACGAAGCTCTTGTCTCATAATCAGCCTTTACCTTTCTTTAGGTAAATCACTGCAAAATTCCTGGAGTGTGAAAAAAATATTCCAATTGAAAACATTACGGCCCTACGACTCGAGTGATCTAGCCCGGAAATTTCTGTGAACAGAGGCCTTACCTAGAGAGAATCTATATCTAGCTCTTTGAGTCGGTACGAAACCCAAAGTACTCTGTTCAAGTCACAAGGAACCATGTAAAACGGAGACCCTCGAAAGCTGAATCACATGTTATTCCATTCTTAAGATAAAGAATTTACATGGAAATAAAGCGGGCAGGCTCATACGCCAGTAATCACGTCCTCTTTAAGAAGCACCAACGCCGTTAGCCACGTAATTAATGGATCACCTGAACTACCCTAGAAGCAGTATTCAAAAGCCATAACATTCAAACCGTCTACATGATAAGCCGAAGCCACAATGTATTACTTCATCTATAGTCTGAGTCCAGACCCCTCCATCCTACTTATCAAGCACCAGCGAGATGAACTTAATCGCATCTGCTAACTCCTGCTCGTTCATGCTGTGGGCCACACCAGCATACTTATTGAACGTCCAGTTCTTGAACCCCAACCCCTTATACAATTTGCTGGCGTTTTCTCCTACAGAAAAAGCAATGATCGGGTCCTGATCTCCATGTCCCTGGAAAACAGGGGTTTCGAAATTGACGCCCGCTTGGTTGTGGAGCTCCTTGATGGCATCTGGAATTGGGCAGAATCCAGAAAGCGCCACGACACCGCCGATCTTGACATCCAACAAAGACAAAGTGGCCATTGCAAGCGCCGATCCCTGCGAAAAGCCGCCAATGACGATTTTCTCCGCGGGAATGTTGAACTTTTCCATTTGCTCGTGCACCAACTGCTTGACTACATCGCACGATTTGAGAAAACCAGCCTTATCTTGTTTGGGCGACGTGCCTCCAAACTGGTAGATGTCAAACCAGCCCGGCATCCTGTACCCGTTGTTGGCGGTAATAGGAATCTCAGGTGCGTTGGGAAACACATAGTTGACCTCATCCTGTGATTTCAAAAGGCCAGATTGTCTGATAGCTTGGGGAAACCACGACCATCCTTCGCCAGAATCGCCAAGCCCATGGACAAAAATAATGGCGCTTTTGGCCGTCTTCGATGCAGGCACACGTACACTGGTCACCGACATAGCAGAAAAGTGTTGTCTGAAAATAAGTGTGCACAAAAGCGAGCAGATAAAGAGAAACACGAGGTGCTTAGATTTTATTGCAGGCATGCACTTTAAGGTGTTGCGCGCGGGCCTCACTGCTTTAGTCGATATGGATGAGAAGGGAGAGAAAAGAAAGAAGGGGGAGAAAGTAAGAAAGAGAAAGGAGCTATTTATAAACAGGCTGTTGAACTTCCGGAATGTGCGATATTATTGTGTGGATACTGTAATTTTTGCGCCGACTCTAGTAAGCAACGCGCTGCTTACGGCAGTATTACTCATCTTAGTAAAATTTCGGAACCGGGATTAATAACCGTGTTGCGGGATTCATGGCTATGTACAGAGGTCTGCGACGTGTTTCTGAATAAGAGATCTATTTGGCAGACTAGCAACGTATTTCAATTTTCTTTTAAAGATAGAGGAAGTTTGGAATGGATGGGCCAATACATTAAGTCTCTTCAGGCCCTGAATTCACGTTTTGCTCAAACTAAGATGATTGATGAGGATGGGTAGAGCGAGCAAAGCTGCGAAATAGGAGCCATCATTGAAAACACCTTGCCCTCTTCCATCTGTTTACTAAATGTTTCGTCCTCATCTCTCATGCAGAAGTCTAAGTATTCGCTTCTTTTTTTTTTTCCTTTCTTTGTCAATCTGATTAAGTGTCAAATGGCGGAAAGGAACTCAGTATCTGTGCACTAGGTCACTCACTGCACCGGAGTCTTGGTAATTGCTCAGAAAATAAATAAATATCTGGGCTGACCACTTTTGAGATAAGTCAAGTTTATAATAGTTCACACCATGGCGATTTGCCCAACTCTTGACATCAGCAGTATTCAAAAGTCATGTGAATGCAGGTGGTGGAGTAGTTCACGCCATGCTGGTTCACCTCTTCTTCGATTCAAAGATATAAACCCATGGCATTGGAGATCAAAATCTCTGTGAGTAGAACCAGTTCAAATATATTTCCAATACTGACTCGGAAGTGAAACTCATGCGCCATGATCGATTCAAAGATGGGTTGGACAAATTTTACATAGTCTCATCTATTACTAGTAGGTAAAGAAGATTACCTATGACCTCGAGTCCGACACCAAAACTCGTATACTTCTTTCTCTAGCCCGTAATGAGTACATTATTGTTATCTGCCGAAACAAGAATTACTATTAGAGTCCTAATATTCTCATTAGCCTCAAGATGGAGGTACTTTCCTGTAATGCCAGCACGTCTCATATACCACGACACCAGACTCTTAAATTACAAAGCAAACATTTCCTCGCTTTCATTTAAATATAGACAGAGCCTATAATCCTTTTCCTCATCTCTTTCTTTCCCTCGCCTCCCTTTTCTGCTACTTCATTCTCTTCGCACTAGCAGAGCCGTCTTCTTCCGCCAAGCGCTTCTTCTCCTCGTTCCTCAAGAGTTTCTCCTTTTTCCTGATTTCCCTCTCCTCGTTCTCTTCCTTGTCGCCTCCGGTATTCACCGAAACCTCATCGCTTGCCGCAACCTTGAGCGTGCGTGCGTTTTCCTTCTCGCCATTCACCACCCGGAAATAAGGCTGGCATCTCCAATACGGCACGTTTTTATACCTGCCGCCCCAAGGCTGGAGCTCGCTCTCGGTGATGACGTCAATCTCATTGATATCTGGCTTTTCGTAGATCTGCGCAACGAGCGCCTCGACCCTTTCTACAATCGACTCCCAGTCTTCAAAATCGGCATGTACACTGGTCTTGCCGATCACGGGCCGGAGCTCCGTGTGCACGCATAGAAACGCATGCAAGAGCTTGAAAAAATGCGCTTTCATCGCCACCCGCGAGGCCTCGCCAGGGCACACCTTGACGATCTCGAAGTACTCTCTAAGCATGCGGTCCACCCGCGCAAACTGCCTATCCACGTCGTCTGATTCCGTCCAAAACACGCCCGGGTTATACAAATTGCCCTCGGCGGACATCACCGCGTCGCACCGGACGGCGGCCGTGCACCTCGCCAAATCGGACGGGTAGAGGATATTGCCGTTGGCGAAAAACACCTGTTCCGCGGGCAAGTTGTCGCGCAAATAGCGCAAGATCTTCCAGTTGGCTAGCCCCGTGGCCTGGCCCTTCATTTCCCGCGTTCTGCCATGGACCGTGATGAACTGGGCGCCGGCTCGAAGCACCATTTTCGCATACTCGAGGCTCTTTTCCCAGTCGTCATAGACCCTGATTTTCGCCGTCACGGGGCACCTCAAATTGTCGTGGAGGTTCCTGATCAACTTATAAACAAGGTCCCAGTCGTCCATCAAAAACGCGCCGTAGTTGCCCTTGCGGGCGATTCCTTGAGGGCACCCCAAATTCAAGTCCACTGCGTCGCAGTGAGATTCAACGTGTTTTGCGGCCTGCAATAAATAGTGCGGGTCGTTGGCACAAAACTGGACAACGAGCGGCCGGTCCTTTTCCCGGTCGCCGTCCCACGGCAGCCACATTTTGCGGCGGTAGTTTTCGTCCGTGGCAAAGAGTTTGGCATGAAACATTGGCGTATAACAAAGCTGCGCACCATACCGTCTCAGCAAAATCCGCCACGCGAGTTCCAGCTGGTCGACCATGGGCGCCACGATGGTTTTCGGCTGGCCGATTGCATTGTAGAGGTCGCGTCCTGTGAGCTTTGGAACGGTCATGGCAGGGCGCTGGGTGCCGAGTATTCTGCGTATGAAACTCACTTTAGATGGGAGATGACGCAGATCAGATGAGATGCGCTCCCCGGTTTCTTTTTCTCGCGTGTGGTTTTTTTTTGGCGCTGCAAAGCCGCCGCGCAAAGCCGGACCCGCGGTAAGCCGGACCCCCGCCCCAGGCACTATATACAGGATAATTTGTTTAATTGTTTTTTTCGCGCGCTTATGTATGTAGTCTCACCCCGAGCCATTCCCTCACACCCCAGGCGAGCGCACAAACTGCAATATTGTCGATGGAGGGGGCTCGTTTTTTGAACAACTCTAGGGTCAAAGGAGCATTGCAAGTCCTCCGATACATTCAAACATCGCGCATTTGTTTTTGATCTTCTTGCATTTTCCTCGAAATGCACATTTTAGGGATCTTAGGGTTTAATGCCTTAGATGCGAGTGGTGGTGACTTCGCAACCACAAGGTGAGCTTTGATGAGAGGTGCTTTGGAAAAATTAGAGGTGATAATTGCATCTCAGCCATTTGACCCATAGGACGCCTGAGTTAACTTGAGCCCTAGTTGTCAGCTTCTACATAGACGCGTCATATGTGGAAACTGAGATGGCCGAGAATGAAATATTGCGCTCGTTTTGATTTTCTTTCCCGAAGTGAGCGAGGGATCGTCAGAAAGCCCACAAGTCTTCTGAAGCCCAGCCATTACACGCCTCACGCAAGTTTCAATAAACACGGTTTTCATGTAACCTACTTTGTTCTCTCCTTCTTTCCTATTCGGGACACATAAACAGCGAAAAAGCCTCAATTGAGCATTAAAACCCGGACTCCCGCAGCCGATTGGCAAGATTCCTACAGTATATATCTCCGAATTACCGAGGTCCCACTGGAGTTGTGGTGCGTATCGGCGCTGAACTCCGGACCGGGACCTCGGTCACACCCATACTGTTTTGAATTGTTGGTCGTTATTTTTTTGACGGTTTCTTTTGATTGATGGTTCTTATACGCCAGATATGGCGCTGAGAGGCGGTCAACAGAAAGTTTTAAGCCTCGGAGTGCTCCTGATTTGTTATTAGGCTTTTTAATTTGTGAGCCGTGGCTTGGTTAGCTAGTAGGAATCGTAGAAATAGCCAAGCATCAGCTACACCATGACAAACTGTTACCTTTTCTCAATTTTTTACTTTTTAGTCCTGAAACTTATTGTTTCACTGATGTTTGAATATATCAAGTAGAATTCAAACTTCAGTGTGTTACCGTACCCTTTGGGTAAGTGAGCAATGGAAAGCACTTGAATCCTCTGAACTCTCGAGAAGCAAAAGACATAACAGAATAATCAAGTTCAGAAATATTTCGCTGACCACCAACACCATGATTATCTACATATGACTGTTTGATAAGATTCGTTTAGTTTATTTGCTATCAATAAATAAGTGTTGCAAGGTTCACCACGCCATGTGGCTTTCCGCGTAAAAATTAAAAGTGCAAGTAAATGCAGATTAGCACGAAGCCGCAAAGACTCAAAAGTCGTTGTTTCTGCACCGTCTGATGCATCCTGTAGCGGCGTAGCGCTGACCTCGCGGCAATTCCGCTCTCGTTCTCAGATTCCGCTCACGATTTCCCGTTAATATCCATTGCCATATGCTTGAGTGCCTCCGCAAACCTCATTGCTAAAGGCCAAAGTGGCGCGTCGGCCAAAATGCGGACCCCCATTCCAAGGGCGTGGGTCAGAAGCTTGCAATTCTTCACCAGCTTCATCTTAGGGGGGTTTTCCCTCAACACGGCATCGACGTTCTTCTGGTACGTTTTGCTTTGAGCAAAGTCAAATATGCCGCCTGACTGGCGGTTCAAAAACTCAGAGTACGACGACTGCTCATGGGAGCTGAGCGTGGATTCGATTCTCCTGAATGTCTTTTGACAGCCAAGCCAGAACGCCCGGTCAGACACACTGAGGCTTTTCCCGCTCTCGATAGTTTCAAGCGTTTTGCCCAAGATCAAGACTGATATGAAGACAGCCGTGAGGAAGAACACCGGCGTCCGCACAGACGTTTGCTGGGCATCGTTGGCCATGGAGATGGTGCGGATCCACAAGTCCAAGGTCTCCAGCGCGAACTTGGCCGCCTCTTTCAACCCCTCGACATCTTTTTCAAGCTCGCTGAGAAAGAAGTTCATGCTTGCCCAGTCCCTGTGAAGCACGGCGCCAGTGATGGGAGAGATGTTCACCGCAAGGCGCATTCTCGCAAGCAACAGGAGGGGCAAGATCAACTTGAGGTCTGCGCTGTGCTTAAGGAGAGCTTGGTTTTCGTTGTTGTTTGCAGCGGAGCCTCCGTTCCGCACAAAGAACTCTTCCCACAAACCCAACAATGTCTCGAGTCGTGGACGGCACTCTACTCGCCAGAGGTATGGGTCGAAGTCGCCCTGCATGCCCACATAGCCCGCCAGAATTTCCTCGTGCACATGCATGAGAAGCACCATGGCCTTGTCAAGAGAGCTGTGGTGGTTTGGATCATGGGGGCCGTTCAACTGTTCGGCCAAGGACTGTAAACTCTGGTTGTTGCTCACCTGCACGATGCTTGGTTTTCTGTACTCGGAGTACTTGGCATACCACTCCTCGCAATTGGCGGCCTTCCACAAGTCTTCGTTCTCGCACTGGATTCCGCTTTTGATCTCCGAGCCACGCATGGGCAAGGGGCTTCCGAGCAAGATACTGCGGATGACTTCCAACTGGTAGAACGTGAGAATGGTGCGGATCCGCGTTTGGGCCATGATGAAGTAGCCGAAGTTGTTCTGCAAGTTCCCTTTGTCGTTTGGGTTTGAGATCGCCGGCGGGGGCATCAAGAAGAGCTCGAGCGGCCGGTGGAAGTTCGTGGACCGGATCAAGCCCACCATGGAGCTCATCTGGCGCGAGGTGATTTCCACCATGTCCGGCTCGTTCAAGAACATCGAGATGAAGATATGAAGCACGAGACACTGGTGCGCCATGATCGGCACTTTCTTCAGCTGCAACTTGTTGGGAGTCACCTCTGTCTCGAAAAACTTGTGGATGTGATATTTGGACAAGTTGAACAAGAGGAGCGTGTTCGAGTCGTGGTACGAGTAGAGCGCGCCGATGGCGCACATGGCCAAGATCATGGGGATGTTCTCGAAGTTGTCCACCATGGGGTTTTTCAACGTGGGCAAGTGGATGAACAGGAAAAACCGGTTGAACTCCTCGCCGTAGAGGTGCATGTACGCGTTCAAGTCCTCCTTGGGCGGGAAATGGTCCTCGTCCACATTGCTTGCCTGGATGATCCTCGCCCGCAAGTCGTCGGAGATGAAGTCGTTCGGATCGCCGATGGTGAACATGGCCCGGGGCGCCTTGCCGGATGTTTTGGCGCTCGCGTCCACCCGCGACAACTCCTTCGCCGCAGACATGTCGACAAGGCTTTTCTGGCGCACCAAGTCGTCCTGCTTGAACTTGAAAAGCGAAAACACCTCGT